>PVIA01001623.1:0-263603 GCA_004024845.1 Tonatia bakeri
ACAGTGTCCTCACTCCTGACGCCAGCTGCAGGGCAGGGGCCCCCCAAGGACCACCCCAGACTCACGTGTCACTGTAGGGCCTCCCAGAATGCACTGAGGCTGGCATGTTCACAGTTGTGGTGTATTAGGGGAAACAGTACAGACTAAGGTCAGCCGTGGCCAGAGATGCGTGGGGGTGCAGGGCAGTTAAAACGAAAAGTATCCACATGAGCACCGCATCCTCTCCTTGTGGGGTCAGGACAGCGCTCCTCTCCTGGCATCGGTGAGTGACGATACGCATAGAGTGTGGCCAACCAGGGACAGACGCTCACTGGAGCCTTCATATCCAGAATGGTCACCAGGGCCCCGACATTCAGGCCAGGTCACCTGATGGCCCACGTGGTTACTCTCAGTCTCCAGGTCAACTGGGACAGGGTGACCCAGAACCCCCCCCCCCAGGTCACATGATGTCCTCACCACAGCCTGAGCCAACCCACTCCTATCAGGTGTGATGCAGAGCACCTCCCAGAAGCCAGGGCAAAGGCCAGAACTGTTTGGACAAGGCTGAATTCTCTCCCACACAGATGGCCACACCCAGGCCGCAGGTCTGCGTGGGTCCAGGGTGCAGCTGCCAGGAGACCCCGCCCCAGGCCCCTGTGCTGTGCTGTGGGCCTGGGCGACACTGGAGACAGTGGGTGGTGCCCAGCCTTCGGGAGCAGGCCCCCCGGACTGTGTTGCCTCTTACCTGCTAGGTGAATGGAGATGCAGATTGGAGAACTCAGCCTGCCCGTTCGGAGGGCTCAATTTTCTTTCCCTTTTGGAGTCACTGTGAGACATTCCTTGGGCATCTGTCAATGTGGGCAGGACTCCAATTCTCTCTCTTTCTCTCTGTTGCCCTGCAGGCTCTGCATGTTTCTCCCTGTCCCTGGCTGTAGCCCTCACTGTCACAGAGTGGCCCTGTCCCTGCCCGCCACAGCCGGAAGCTCAGCCAGCGCCAGGCCAGCCTTCCAAGTGGCCAGCAGCATTGGTCTTGGGGGATGTCCTGAGCTTAGACAAGAGAAGTCATCTCCAGCAGCATGTCTGCCTGAGGCTTTTTCCACTGAGGTTTGGGGGGAGGGGACGTTCCACGGGGCATGCAGTGACACTAGGACTCCTTTAGCCTCCAGGAGGAGGACACGTGTGCAGAGCTTTGAGGTTGCAGGTTTCAGCAAGTGCTGGAGGGGGCTTGGGGGGCCAGGCCAGGAAAGGCCCAGGGAGGGAGTATGGGGGGTGGGCAGCACCGAGGGCACAGCTTTGTTTGACTCAGGGCTTTCCTGTGGGTGTTGTAATGTTACCCGAAGAGGATGTCCCAGGCCTCAAGGAAACGGGTCCAGTAGGACTGAGAGCAGATGTTACCAAGGAGAAAACTGAGGCCACACTTTTTAAGGGGAAGAACCTGTAGGATGACCTCAGTGGCATACACGCAGCCTCACCAGCAGATGACACTCAGACCATAGGGTTACAGAGGAAATCTCCTGTGGGCTCCTCCGTGGAGGTGGGCGTGCCCTTGGTGACTTTGTCACCTCCCGCCAGGCCAGCCGTGCCCCAGGTGCAGACACAGATGTCCTGCCAGTCACACAGCAGGACCCAGGGCCTTGAGAGCCACATGCTGTTAGACAACGATTACCTCCCCTCCACAAGCAGCAGCAATGACCCCATGTCCTGATGGGAACACGCTGGTCAGGTTGTGGCTCTCCCCTTCAAGACAAGCAGCCGGTGGGAGCTGGGGACCCACTACAGAGGGACTCCAGGGTGCCCACTGTAGATCCCACAGTGCTGGACACATCTCAGGGTAGAGGACAGCCACGACGTCACCACCCCTGACCCCAACTGGTCTCTGGCGTCCTGGCCTTCTAGCTGGTAACTGGATTTGGCCCCTCTGCCCTGAGCTCACAAAGTGACCACGGTCCCAGGAGAACTGCCAGGCATTTGTTCATTTTTTTTCACCTTCCAAGTTGTTGGGACCCCTCATCAGTCTCTCCCTAGCATCTGGGGTTCTGGAGAGATCAGCTCCTCCCAGCGGCCACCCTGACACCCAGGGTCACAGTTTCTGGCTCATCGCTTGCTCACCCACCCCGGTGTGCAATTCACTGGAGATGGGGGGAACCCTGGTTCCTCGGCCAAGACCTGTGGCTCCCACCTGCCCTCCGTGCAGTGCTGCCTGGCTGGTTCAGGGCCAGGCTCCATAGTGAGGCCATGTCACAAGCCAGCCGCCTTTGTAATTTGGCCCTGCCCCTCATAGGACCTCCGTGCGGGCACTAGCCCTTTGGCTTCTGGCGGACTCAGACCTTGCCAGGTTCACCCACTGATGACCACCAGCTGCCACTTGGGAACCTTCTGGAGCTGAAGGTGCATCTCTCATCTTCAGACCGCACACACCCTTTGGGGGGGGCCTGCCTGCGCTTTGGTGCTCCCTCAGCCGCCCTGCTGCCGTGGGCGCTGGTCTCAGGAGATGGCTCTGCTGAACAACTCCGGGAAGCCCCTGCTCCTAGGGCCCGAGGCGGGAAGGCAGCTCTGCAGGAGCCGCTGACCCTGTCGGGCTGCTGAGCTGAGCTAAACTAAGCACACTTCTCACAGCACAAAGGACCTCACGGTGCTTTCCTCAAATGTTGATACCTTTTTCCATTTCTAACTTAATAAATGAATCGAGAACATTCCTGCTTTCTGTGGGTTCCAGAGCCTTTCTTGGGGGACAGAGTCACGGGCTGAGTTGTCTTTACCTCACCATCCAGGGCTCAGGGTCTGCCCCTCCTGTGAATGTGGGGACTCATTCCCTTTATTCAGGTGATTTCAGTGGCTTAGAAGCCTTTGAATTGATTCTCCTGCAGAATCCTGTGTTTCCCATCTCCTGAGAGTTACTCTCCTGGAAAACCTATGTCATGATCTCTTGGTTGAAAATTCATTCCATTCATCTCTGTGGGCCCGTTTGTGCACTGGGAGCTCCCAGCTGATACCCATTTGTGCAAAAGTAACAAGCATGTTAAGGTGGGTGTAGTGACTCCAGAAGCAGGCACCAGTCACCACAGCACGGCCCCCCGAACGCTGGTTCACCGGCGCCCCTTCTGTGAACTCAAGCACCCCTTGCAGGCCAGCGCCGTCCCTGACTGCCGGAGTCTGGGCTGCACTCTGGGGCCAGCCCGGGCCTCTGCAGACGTGTGTTGTCCCACTTGGTGCACAGTGCAGGGAGGTGGGGACACACTGCCGGCAGGGCCCAGATGTCAGCTCTGCTTGTACACGGTGACTTTCCTCCTTAGGTACCTGAAGTACCTAAGTGCTTCCTTCAACAGTGTCCATCTCCTTTGTCCCATCACTGTGTAACTTTTTTTTTTTTTTTTAGATTTTATTTATTTAGAGAGGGAAGGGAGATGGGGAGAGAGAGAGAGAGAAACATCAATGTGCGGTTGCTGGGGGACATGGCCTGCTGACTGGGAATCGAACCTGCGATGCCTGGTTTGCAGCCCACGCTCAATCCACTGAGCTATGCCAGCCAGGGCACTGTGTAACTTTTCAGCCGAGGAGTTGTGTGTGAGAAACGTTAACTGGAAGGAGAAAGCATTCCAGATTTTGGGGGGGAGTCAAAGGAAACCCCATTAGAAATACATTTCCCACTTAGCCCTGGCAGCTGGGAAACAAGGAGCCGAGTGGGTTTCAGCACTGGGGCTGCGGTTTCCCCGTGGCATGCGTGCTTCCTCCTCCCACGGCCTGGATTTCCACGTCACGAGCCACCCCGTGGACGTGGTTGCTGCAGCCAGAGGACCTCGGCTCCTACTTGGAAAGTGCAATCTGACTGAAGAAACATGCCTCGGCTTCCTGATGGTGAGAGTTTTTGAGAGGCTGACTGCACCCAATTTTGTCCTGGCCTTTGTCCACAGCCCCTCTTGTTGTGGGGACCCCCCCCCCGGCACACTCGCAAGCTCCTCATCACAGCTGGACTCCTGTAGAGCCAGAGACCAGTGTCTCCTGTAGTTTCAGGTGGCCAGTGTCCCCCCTTCGGACACAGACAAGGCAAGGCTGGGTATAACGATTGTGCAGCTGCCCAACTCCAACTCTGAAGCTGGGGGTGGGGTGGGAAGTGCAGGGACCCTCCGAGGGAAGGGGCAACTCCAGAGGGAGAACAAAGCGGGCCTGGCTTTCAGCTGGTCTGTTCCCAGGAGCCACTTTGTCCCTCCTCTCCCCCAGTCAGCTCTCCCACGGAGGCCTTCTGGGGCCCCTCTCCCCTCTGCCCCTGCAGATGCAGTTTCCCAGGAACAGGGAAGTTCCACAAAGGCGCCTGGAGGAGCAGCCCCAACTTCAGTGGGGACTATTTCTAGCTGTGCAGAGCAACAATTAGCATATGAAAGGAGGCCAGAGCGGCCTGGGGCCGGGCCAGGCTGTAACGCGGATACCGAAGGTGGTTAGAGACGGGTGGGGGTGGGGAGACCAGTGGGGCCCTTCAGCCCACATTCCCAGAATCTGGGGCACACACAACCCCTCCCAAGCCCAACTCCCCTTCCCACCGCACCCTCTTCAGGACACCCACAGGGTGGCAGAGCGCCTTGCCCTCCTGTAGGTGACCAGGAGGCCCCTGAGGAAATGGGGGCAACTGCCTAAGCATCCTTCTCACTGACAATGCATCCATGACCCAGGCTGCTCGGGAATGAGGTGGCTGGTCCCCCAGCAACAGGAGTTCCCAATCTTATTTCTGAGGCTCTACAGCTTGGCTGACCTCAGTCCACCTTGTTACTGCTTCTGAGGGAAAACACAGCCTGTGCACCCCACTTTCTCCTTCCCAGGCGGGCTCCCTTCTGGCCTCGCTGGCACCTTGTCGCTGACTCAGATTTCCGTTCCGTGGCATTAGTTACCACACTTCCTGTCCGGACAGAGCCTCTGCTGCAACACCCAGTCTAATGAGGCAGTCTGTAGAGCACGGCTCTCCCGTGGGCATGGGCATCCGCAAGCAGACAAATGCCGCTTTTATGTGAGGCACTCAGTGGCCAGGTCTGCGCTGTTGCAGAGGCTCCAGGCACAGCACTTCCTCTCGGGAGCAGGAGGGGGCAACAGCCCTGCGGGAGGGCTGCCCAGTGTTCCTGGAGCCCCGATCGCTTCGTGCTCGCTTCGTGCGTCTGCTGTTCTGGAAGGAAGGATGGAACCTCCTTGCCCTTCTTCCTTCCCAGGCAGAGCTTGACCCTGGCTCAGACCCAAGAACCGTGGGAGGCCTTGGGAACCGCTCTCCTGGCTCTGCTGAGGCGTTTTTGTGGGACAGGCATTCAGGAGGGTAGGGGACTGCTGCAGCTGTAGTGACAGCCAAGGACAGTGAGTGGGCGAGAGGGCACCAGTGTGTCACTGGCTTGTAGGAAGGCAGCTACTGCCAAGGCCAAAGAAGCCTCTGAAGGAACCGGTGCACTTCCAAGTTCACTGAGAAAGGGAAGACACTTGGCACTAGGGCAGGACTTTCTTTTCCATTGTTGGGTGATGAGCTTGCAAGTGGATCCCAATGCCAGGATCCCAGGCCCCTTTGCCTGACACCATATGGCACAATCCCCAGGGTCCAGGGGACAGAGGGGCCTGTTAAAGGGGCAGGCACAGGTCCTTGGGCGTGTTTCAGCGATTTCTCAGTGGAGCCCCCAGCATTCTGCAATCACATCCGGTGGATCCCTGGGGAGCTCGCTTCAGGCGAGTAAGATTTTTCTTCCTGAATTAGGTTTTGGCAGTTGCCCTGTTTGGGTGATGGGATGGGGTGATGAAAGTTGGCAAAAAAGGCAATATAACGTTAATCTTTTCACATCGTAGAATCCATGGCAAAGGACAGTTTTACTTCATTAACTGGAAAGAGTTCTAACACTGGGCACCCTGAGGGGTTTGAGTCCTGGCTATAGGAAAGAGTGGGAGTCCCCACGGAGACTCTCACTTTCTGTCCCCAAATAAATAAACAGCGTTCATTGGGGAAAAGGCTCTCATTACAGTTGGGGAAGGGGCTACCCCTTTTACAAGGAACCCAGAGTATCTTGAGACTCCCCCCAGGAAGCCCAGACAGACAGGCACACAGCAGCCACAGTGAAGACTTAAAGGACATTTATTTTTTTGGAAGGGTGGAAAAGAACTTTACAAGAATCTGAAGCCAGTAACTAGATAGGAAGATAAATAAAATACAAAGCCAGTATGTCATGGTAAAATTCCAGAAAACACTGAAAAAAAATCTTTATAGTTTAAAACAGCTTTACTTTATACATAATTACAAATTACTGTACAGCATCTTGGTTTTAACCACTTATTTAATAGGATTTAGCACAGAAATGCTCACCTAGCATCTGAATCAATGAGCAGAAGCAGAGGTATGAGGTGTGTGCAATCGCCCTCCCGCACATCCTGGCGCCTCCCCGCGCCCCCGGCGGGGTGACAGGGTCTATGACACACAGGAAACCACAGGCTGAACACGACCACAGGGCGGGTCCCCAGCGGAGCACTCTGGCTGCCCTCCTGTCAGGCGGCTGCAAAGGCAGAGGCGTTCAAGCGGGGTGAAGACCTGGGGTGCACAGAGGCCGGAGGCGCAGACCCTCTGGCTCCCAGCAGGGAGGCCCCAGCACAGGCCGACTCAGACTGGGCGTGTGCAGCAGGTCTGCATGGTCTGTGGTGGGAGAGTCTTGAACCACTGGGGTTTGCCCATCTTTAAACCTTAGCGAGATGGAGAACTAATTCAAGGCCTGTCATCTTTTTGACAAGTTAAACTGGGCCAGGAGGCCATGGAAAGAAGCCTTTGTTTTGTTTTTTCCTTTTATGGCAGCATTAAAATACTTCTCATTTTAAAACCTGGCCAGCAGGCAGTAGATTCTAAACTCTGGTTAACTAGGAATGTTGTGCTATGTTGAAGGAAAAAGGAGGAACCAAACCAAAACAAACTCTGCCCCGACCCTTGTCTCTGAGGGCCGTCAGAAGAGCAAACAGGCCGGCACCCAGCCAGTCGGGCCCTCGGTTGTGCGTGTCCACCGGCCCTGCTAAAGGCAGGCAGGCAGGCAGGCAGACCTCTCTCTCAACCTCCGCCAACCACGTACTCCACAGGTGCATTTCTGGCTCCACATTGCACGGGCATCCAAGCAAAGGGGTGGCGGGGGTCAGGGGGGCGATGTTGATGCCCTTCTGCAGTGTCCCCTCCAAGCCATCCTCTTTACGGCCACAGGAGCCCACTCATCAGGACCATCTCTAAAACCCTCCCAGGGCTTGGCTGTCCGCTGGGCACAACTGGCCACCCACCGACACCAAAGTAAACTGCCACTCCCATGTCCGTTCCAAAATCCTGGGGAAGAAAGAAACAGCTACAGATAAAGAACCTCGGAAACAAAAGGATGAAATAAGAACCACTTCTGTGAACCGAAACTTCTGAATCAGGTTCTGGCCTCTAAGATTATGGCTCTAACTTTTACTCCAGACACAGCCTATTTCATTAAACTCCTCCATGCTATCTCCCCTCCACTCCAAGAAGGGTCCGACAAACCCCAAGGCTCTCACACATCTGTGCTCACTGCCACTCTCGCCGGGTGGGAGGGGCCGGGACGAGGGGAGCGGATGAGCGAAGGGCCGCCCTTCAGTGGCATTACCCTGAGACAAAGAGGGGAAAGGGCAAGGTTCGTACCTTCCAAAAACAACCTTGACACAGATCTCTTGCCCACAGACAGCCCTCGTGAGGGCAGAAGACGGCGTGTCGGCAAAGGCTGAATTATAGCAATTTGCATGTTTTTAGCCCTCTGCATGTTCAAAGAAGAACCAGTCAACACAGTTGTCACAGCAATGAAGCCAACTTGCCGATGGCCTGTAAACTGCACGTGTGACCCAAGCAGGATGACAACCACTGAGATGATGTAACAGAGAAGACACACCCTCATTCCAGAAAATTCACTAGATTCTGGAAATCTGGGGACTCAGGGAGGTGTCTCCCTACACCCCCCAAAACCTAAACTCAATCTGGGGCATCTGACTTCTGGAGCTTGATGGAGAGGCACAGCTCTCTCAAAGGGACGCCCACAGGGAACCGAATCCGCAGACAACCGCTCGTCACGGGGAAGACACCCAGACAGGGCTCAGCCTGGCTGGCCAGAGCCATTCTCGGGGCCAGAGGCACGAGTGCAGCGAGTGCAGCGAGCGACCGAAGCCCTGAGCTCCCTGCCCGAGGGGAGACACCACGGCGGGTGGAGAGCACGGGTCCGTGGGGCTGAAACCCAAACTGCACTGTGCGGCCTGGTCCAGTGCTCAGAGCCCGCAGCGCCTCTGCGAAGGGCACGCGTGATGGCCAACCTCTTGGGCACGAAGCCCTTCCTGTTTGCAGCCCGGAGCACAGGGGGCCCGGCCCACGCAGACCCGAGGAAGGAGGTTTGCCAGTGCCCTTTCCGGCAGAGCGCTTCTCTCTGTGCAACATGACGCCGCAGCTGCCTCCAGCAAGTGACATGGACAGACTGTGGAGCTCCACGCGGCTCCCAGGAAAGCCAGCACAGCCATGGCTGTACCTCGAAGGTGGGGGCCTGGTAGAAGGAAGCAAGCAACATAGCTTTTGCTGTTTAGGGTCTTTGGGTGGAGGGGCGGGGGTATTACATCATGATTTCAAGAGAAAACTCAGTTTCTTCCCTAAAGTCTATTACTGAAAGGTAAGAAATCTCAATGACAAAAACAGGTCAATGTCCCTCACAGGCAGCCAGTTTCCTAACTCTCAAGCAGGAAGACATCCCTTGATCAAAGAATGAGGTGGGGTAGGAGGAAGGAAGGAAAGGGACCCCTCCCCCAGTCGTAATTTCTTTTGGGCCTTCAAGGCACTTTGACAGACACTGAGGAGTAAGCAGCTGGGCCACTGTTCCTTCTCCGTAGTGATCAGATAGTTGAAACCGTTGGAATAGTATGTTCACCCTTATCACACACACAGACACACACAGACACACACAATAAATAAAATCTATGCTAACAATTTTAAACCAGACCTCTTTCAAATAAACTGAAAGATAAATATCTCCATCTGCAAGGCCAGCTTGCAATTCATCAACAAGCACCAAGTTACAGGGTTTTTTTATTTTTAAAAAGTATGGTCAAAGACCCAGCTCCTAAGGGGCAAAAGCAGGAATCAAAGGCCACATTTAAAGCAGAGAATTTCCTAGTCTCGCCCCCCGGGAGCTACCAGTGTGGCAGGTGTGTGGGGCCTCAGAGGGAAACGACACCCATGAACCGTCTTGCACCTGCCAGCCGGTGACAAGCTGAAAACAGACACAGATGCCAATGCAGAAGGGAAAGAAGGAGAAGGAAAAAGAACATAAAACACAGGAGGCACGTGAGGCATCATCAAGAGTCCCAGTATAAGAACCAACAGACCTTAAAATTAAAAAAAAAATTTTTTTAAGAAATTAAATTTTGCCAGGGCCCCGTGACACAGAATGAGAACCTTCGCAAGCCACACCTGAACCAGCTCTTCCCTCTGCACTGGTGGAAACCGCTATGTAGGTGCTGACACCCTCACTGATCCTCCTTCTCGGCCAGCTGTCCTAGTACAGGGTGGGGACAAGCTCCCCACAGGGGGAGTATGCGGTCCCTACTGGTGGAATGTCGAGGGGACCGCTGTCTCCCACAAGGAGGGTCAGGCAGGAACAACTGCTCGTGGGGAGCACCCCACGAGGTCTCAGGAATACTGCCAGGAGGTCGTGGCTGTTTCTGAATGGTCAGTGACAACCAGAAAGTGTCATGCTGCAAGGGTAACAGTGAGGAGGCCTCTCTACTTCATCTGTGCCGGGAAGATGTGGCAAACACCTTGGAAAGCCAGTGTGGAGTATATTCCGGAACTGACTAAGGAAATCGCTAGAGGCTGTGACTGAAATACCAAAACCAAGGCGGTGCAGATCTCATGGTTTTGAAACACACCAGGCCCATTCTCACTGGTTTTCACAAATGTTTCCCATCCCTTCCGAAATGAAATGAGAAACACATGTCTATAGGGGTCAGGAGGGCGGGGACGACACCGCCTCGGAGGCCTAGCAGGTGAGAGGCCGAGCACCTGCGAGCCACCTGCAAAGAGTGTCTGGGACAGAAGGTGTGCGGTTCCACCGTACCCCGTGTCTGTGCAGACGGCTACTACCTGTGTGCACACAGAAGGTCCGCACTGCCTGCTGTCCGATTTTCAGCTGTGTTCCCCCAAATGAAAGGAAGCCGGCATGCATACCTAATCTGGAAATGTTCTTTCAGCTTTTAGGAATTCCTGGCATGTCCAAAACCAGTGCCTGGACTTCTGGGGACACTATTCTCAGTGTAGCATCCTCAGGAAGGCTGGCCCCAACCCAAGAGTCGCGGGCAGTGACCTGGGTGGGTAAGTCTGGGGCCATGTCACCCACCCTGACGCTCGGGACCACTTGTTCCTCGGGTCCGCGGCCGGGGGTGGCACGGAGCAGCAGACGCTGGCAGAGCAGTGTGGATGGGACAGAGTGGGCGTGCAGGGACACGGGGCAGGACTAGTGACACTGCCGGCAGAGCAATGGGGTCAGCAGAAGATCTCTTCACCCTCTGTGGGCACCTCTGATGCAGGTCCATCTGGAAATGGGGAAACCAAAAAGGGAAAAGAAAGTCAGAAAAAAAGTGGACACCCTCTTTTCGTCCCCAAACACAAGTCTTCCGAGGTGCAGACAGATGACAGGGGCTGGTGGGCCGTCAACTGCCCACCCGTGGGTTCCCCAACCAGTTCTGTAAATGAGGTCCAGCGATGCTTGTCACTCCCCTCTGCTTCCTTTAACTCGGAAGAAGCACTGGACTTACTGTTCACAAACAGACCAGCAAACAAGCTCCTCTTTGACCTCACATGGAGGGAGCGTGCAATCACTTTAGGGGGTGAGGACGGGGATGCCCGGCTGAGCGGTCAGTCACAAGCTCTGCGAGGGCAGGCACACCAGTTACTCTCTGAGTTGCAGGCTCCAGGCCCGTGCTGGAGTCAGCCCCGCCTCCTCCCCACAGTCCCTTGGAGGAGCCCACGGGTCTCAGAATGCTCACCGAGTGCAAGTCACTATTATCGATCACTGGACTGGGTGGATACGAGAAGGCGGGGAAGACTGAAAGTGCTCCCTTTAGGGGGTTTGCATTCCTTAAGTAGATAATAAACGCCTGAAAACAAGACTGCCCTCTACTCTGCGCGCAGGTGCCGCAGAGTAGGCTCCGAGACGCTGGCTGAATTACGGTCTCAGTCCTTCTCAGGCACAGCACGTGGGTTTGGTGCGAAGTAAGGCGGCTGGGCTTTCATACACCTGAACAGCCCTTTCGTCAACCTGTCCCTTGCCCAGAACATCCACCCCTCCTCGGAATCCAGGACAAGATGGCCACAGGGAGAGGGGCGTGTGACTCACCACGGGGCTGCGGGCGGTCTCCTTTGCTCTTCTTCTTCTTCTCCTTCTTGTCCTTTGTCTTTGGTAGCCCAAACAGGCGTGTGGTGGAGGAGGAGGTGGATGCCGGGGTCTGGCCGGGACCCTCTGGGACTTTGCTGGTCTGGCTGGTGGAACTCAGTATGTGAAAAGGCCCCTTATCTTTCTGTGTCCGAGAAATGCTGTTCCTTTTGGGGGACACTGAGAGATCTGAGTCCAAGGAGCCCGATTTGGCTATCGAAGGTGCAGAAGGCAAGGGGGACTCCTCGGGGTTGGGGAGGAAGGACGGGATCTTCAGCAGCTTGGTGTGTCGATGTGAAACCTGCACACGTGCAGAGAAAGGGTCACTGAGAGGTCGAGGTGCCTGGGGCCCACCTGGTGGGTGCTGGCCCAGGGCAGCTGGTGAGTCAGCGCGGTGCAACCCACCTCCCTGGAGTCCACGGTCCTCAATGTAGAAAGACGCAGAACTCCTTTCCTGCCCTCCCCCAGCAGTATCTACGAAAATGTTAACAATACCACCTTGGACACCATTAGTATCTTTACTATATGCGCGTAACATCAGCATCATATGGAATTAACAGGACCTTGGATCAGGCAGCTTAAAAAAGAACTCCCGCCCCTGGCTGGCGTAGCTCAGTGGATTGAGCGCGGGCTGCGAACCAGGCATCGCAGGTTCGATTCCCAGTCAGGGTACATGCCTAGGTTGCAGGCCATGTCCCCCAGCAACCGCACATTGATGTCTCTCTCTCTCTCTCTCTCCCCCCCTCCCTTCCCTCTCTAAAAATAAATAAATAAAATCTTTAAAAAAAAAATCTTAAAAAAAAAAAAAAAAAAGAACTCCCACTCCCTGAAGAAACAGGAGCTGCTGATCTGAAAACCCATTTCCGCAGGGATGTAAGCCAAAGCGGGGGAGAGGAAGACGAGCAGTACTGCAAACTCTCTCGGGCCTGCGGAAGCCCCGCCGACATGACTGGGGGCGAGGGGCCCGTCCTGTGCCTCAGGGAGCAGTGCAGAGCCGCTGGCTGCTCCCCCCATTCCAGTGGCAGAGGACCTCTGCAGACGGCAGAACTACACCTCCTACAAGATGTGAGTATAATTTTCTTTCACAGTCCAAGGCCAATCAATCAATCAATCAATCAAATGGCAACATGACCCGAGTACCTACACAGGTGCCCTGTGTGCTCAGGCTTTGCACCTGCCACGAGTGTCCGTGTCCCAGAACCGCCACCGAGTCTCACGCAAAGACGAGCAGGAGCCAGTGGCTGCGGAAGGAAAAGCCTCCTTCCATGGGAGTGGCAGCCACAGGAAAAGGAAGTCTTCATCTGCACCCCCAAGCAGGGGCACCCCTCCGTGGAAGAGCAGCTGCCTCCCTCTGGGGGCGGGCTCTTCCCTGTAACTGACACCCCTGAATCCACTGCCTGTCCTTACTGTGACCCGCTTACTGGTGCCTAGTGCTCACAGGCACTGTGTGGCCCCTAATCCGTGCTGTGCACCCCCGCCCTGCCCCATCTGCTGCGAGTCCCTTCAGGGGGTGAAACTTCTGATTTCTTACAGGGCACAGAGCAGAGGGATGGCCCCTGAAATTGTCTCAGACACGCTGCAGAAGTGCCCATCAGCTCCAAGTCTCTGAACAACTTCCTGACCAAATCCCCAGCATTTCCATTCCAATCAGCCTCTTGGAGACGAAAAAACGAGAAAAAGACCCACTTCTTCACCTGCCCCTTTTAGTGTAAAAGATATTCTACAGAAACAGCCTTTATATCTTGGCTGGCCTCCTCCCGGTGCTCTGCACACAGGGCTCTTCACTGTCTCCGCGATAGGTAGAGCGAACCCCTCCTACTCGTGGCTCTCTTACCTGACAGGCGTCGCGGTCCACCTGCCTCTGGCTGAGCCGCTCCGTGTCCCGTTTCAGCTGCTCCTGCTCCCTCTCGAGCTGTTTCTGGGCCGTGCGCAGCCTCTCCAGGTCATACTGGTAGGCGCCTTTCCTCTGCTGGAGCTCCTCCCGGTCCCTCTCTAGGTCCTGCTGCGCCCCCTGCACCTCCTCCTCGCGCTGGGCCAGCCGGGCCTCGCGCTCCTGCAGCGCCCGCTCCCGGGCCTCCCACTCGCGCTCCCGCCTACGCTTCTCCTCCAGGTGCTGCACCTGCTGCTTCTGCAGGTTGGCCAGGTCCTGGCGCTGCTTCTCCAGGCTGCGCTGCTTCTCCTGCTCAATGAGCGAGCTGGGGCGGGACAAGCTCCGGGTGAGCGCCCTCTCGGCCAGCAGCAGCTTCTGGTCCTCGATGTAGGTGTCCTGCTGCAATACCACCCCCTGGGGGAGACACCAGGAGAAGACAGATGCACCTCTGGCCAGGAGGACAGCGAGCTTCCTGCTTCCTGTCCCCCTGACCCAGGGCCTGGGGGCGGTAGTCACTAGACAGAGTACAATGTGCTCTCATTTGAAGCTGGTCTGGGAAAAACACTCCAGGAGAACCATGGGCAGTCAGTCATCAAACAGGGACACCAACGGTGCAGGAACTCAGCGCTCTGTCTGACTTGGTCCCGTGCTGTCTGCAAGCACCAGCATTGGTGTGGAGTGTGTTTTGCAGGTGGGGGCAGACAGGCTGGGATTAGCTAGATCTTAAAGAACGAAAGCGAGCAGAATTGGGAGATGTTCCCGGGAAGTGTAAAGAACAGCTGTTCCGAAAGGGCCCTGCTAACCGAGCAGCACGGAGAGAAATGGGACAGGGAACTTGTAACCCTACTGAAGCCTCTCTGGAGTGACAGGATGGCCCGAGAGCGTGCCGGTGCCTCCTGGGGCGTGGCTGCTACAGAACCATCATCCACCAGCTGTCTACCAGCTGCAGTCCGCAAGGGCGGATGGCACCCTAACTGCTGTGTCCTGTGACCCCCTCCTCATCGTGAGAGCCACTCTTCTCTAGACCGAGGGCCCCAGACACACATAAGAAACCTACAAACTCAAAATCCAGGCCAAGGTACCCTCTTTACCGTCTCTGCGGAAAGAAAGAAGTGAAGGGGGAGAGGGAAAGGCACGCACCTGCAGAGCACTGAGGAGTCCGTGGAGATGGACGATGCTCTGGGCCACCTGCTGTGGAGGGAACACAGGGACACGTCTGGTCAGGACTGAGCCACACGCCCGCCACCCGTCAGCCAGCTGACCAGGTAACCTCCCCACGCGCAGCAAGGTGCTTGCACTGGAATGAAGTATTTTCAAACTAAAAGCACCAAGAGAAAAAAGCAGGTCCAGTTAGCCAAGAGAAACAAAACGAGACCAAACAAATGACTGTGTGTAGGAGGGACATCAGCACACAGTATTGGAAAGAAAGCTCCAATTATTTAAAGCGACAGGCACAAAAACGGTGTGTATACCCATCGAACAGAACAGAAAGCCCTGAAGCAAATCATAAGAGTTTAGTATATAGTAGAAGGAGCATGTGCAAATCAACGGAGAATATTCAATGAATTTTTCTGAGAAAATTGACTAAATCATTGTGAAAAACTAAGTTTGAATCCTGGCTCACACAAGAAAAACATTCTAATACATTAAAATGCCAAGTAGTGGCATTTGAAAAAAGAACCATAAAAGGATTACGAGAAAACAAGGGAACATCTTCTTGACCCTGAAACAGGGAATGCAATAGAAGAAACCACGTACACACACAAATCTTCAACTTTCACTATGTAAAACGTACAATTAAAAGGCAAAAAGGACAAACTGACCAGAAAGTCAAACAAAAAATACTTGATTTAAAGAAGCTTTCATCCATCATTAAGAAATGAATACTCTCATAGGAAGACAGGCCAGGAATGCAAACCAGCAATTTATAAAAGAACTACAAATGGTCAACTGTATCATGTATTACAGATGATTCAGTGTTGACTGGAAATCATATCAATGCCAAATAAAGAGATACTACTTGAACACCTCAACCCAACAAAATGTCAATTGAAAAATGAAAATCCCTGATGCCGGTGAAGAAAGGCGAGGAGGAGCCTGGGCCCCGACAGCGGGGCTGCGCTCTGCGGAACCTCCTTTCCAGGGAGCAGAGCACACGCAGAGGGGAGGACGCCTGGACAAGGAGCTCTGGGCTGTGTCACGCAGAAAGCAGAGCAGCAGGGACAGAACCAATCACCCCTGGAGAGGTTACAAAAGTTCTGGGGCACGACATCACAGTACGCCCCCGTGACTGAGCATGTCCGAATAAATGTGCCTGGGGGACATGCTTCTCGTGCCTTAGAGAAAAACTTCGGGACAGGACACTCCGGGGAGTAGTGATACAAGCTGTGTAACACTGCTTTCATACCAGGCACACTCACACAAACTCAGACACATCAATGTGTGTTACGTAGAAGAAAAGGCTGGGAAGAGAAGCACTGAGCAGTTAACCCCAGTTATTTCTCAGTGGCGAGATTATGTTTCCCTATTCTGTGTACATTATTGGACAGTTTTCAAACTTTCTGCCATGAATACGCATTCCTTTCACAATACTTAAGACACACAAAAAGTACTTCTCAGTCTTAGGCATATCTGAGAATACTTTTAACCCCTCACTTAAGTGTACTGTGAATAGCAGAGGGAGGGGGGTGGCACAGAAGCGCAGCCGATGCTGGCTGGGCATCTGCAGTGTGGAGCCCAGGCTGAAATGCCCAGAAAACACTGGTCTTGTTCTGTCTCTTCCCTGCCCCTTCTCACTAAATACAGGGCAGAAGCCGCCAAGCAGAAAAGTCAACAAAGAGCTAACTTTCGAGCAGCAGACACCGAGAGTATCAGGCTGTGCGTGAGCAGATCGGTCCCACTGAAGGGTAGACGTAGAAGGGCCTTCCTTTAGGGTGCCACGGCATTTGGCCTTCCACACCCACAAAGAGAAGAAAACATCCCTCTGTGCTTTAGAAGAAAAAAGGAACAGTCCCATTAATGTAGAATTTGAAAACAACGCTTCTCAGGATTTTAGGGTCTAGGTAGAGAGCAAGAAGAAACACAAAGAAGGCCCCAAGAGGCATGCCCCCCGAAGGCTGCTGTCGTGCAAGAAGTTCCAGTTCGCTGACATGCAGAACTGCACGCACAGAGGAGACGGAGTTTGGAGAGCACTGGGGCCTCGAGGACTCTTCCTGAGACAGAACCGGGGAGGGGTAGCTAGGGAAAGGAGTGCAGTTACCCTGTAGGATCGGCGGGCCTCAGCTGAGGGAAGGTGGGAAAGACTTGAACCAGACCCTGACTCTAATGAGCAGGATACCAAGGCCCCTTTCAGAGTGACACACATGCTGTGTGAAAAGCAGGGCTCAAGGAAGGAAGCTCCATGTGAGGCCCTACAGGATAAGAAATGACTGCTCAGAGCTTCCCACACATTATTCCGCCACACTGCAAGCGAGTGGCTCTTGTGGCCCAGGCTTGGGTTGCAGGAAAGGAGGCTACAGGCTGTACTCCGGGTATTTGGATTGGAGATGCCTCCGAAGAGGCTTCATAGCCGGGGGACAGAGGCATCAAGAGTCCTCTCCAGAGCAGAGAAGCAGGGGCCACGTCAGCAGGCAGAGCTGTGGCGCAGCACCAAGGCAACACCCTGGGCCGGGGGAAAGCAGGACGTGACACCCGCATGGTGAAGCGCGCAGAGCACGGCCAGGAGTCGGCCTGTTTACAGCAGCAAAACAAAAATGAGCATTCCTAACCTAGCAATTATAATACAATCATACTCTTAAATAGCTCGTAACGTCCTTACCTCATTGTTTCTTTTAAGTATAAATGCCAGGTTAGCATTTCCACCCTATAAAACAAAGAACATGCATTTTAAAAATACGAAGATCCTGAGGCAGGAACTATATCTCGAGTGTGTCTAGGCCGCACTGTGGCGTCCCACGTCCGTCCCCTTCTACCACAGCCTCCCGCTGCAGGGGGGTGAGGATCTGACGCTGAGCTGGTTCTCAAGCCTTGTAAAGAGTCTGGGTTGGTTTGGGCATTTAAACAAACCTCCTGACGAAACTGGTCCCGCCAGGGCCCTGGTTGGGCCCTGGATATACACACGAAGCTCTAAGCCAGAGGGACCAAGTGGCCAGCAATATGTGGACTCTTTACTGTGTGTTTAAGAATGGGCTTTCCTCTTAAAATAAAGTAGGAAATAAAAACAGCAAGTCAGGCATGCAAAACAAGATGAAGTGGATAAATTTCGTGGACGGTGAACTCAGAGGGAAGTGCTAAGGTCTCAGTGTGTTTTAGGGGGAAAAATACCTTTTTCAGACCACTATCCGACTCTGTTCTCCTGAGATCTTGGCCATCATCTCCCTCTTCCTTATCACCTCCTGCACAAAGAAATACATTTGTTTTTAAAGGCTGTGAAACAGATTAGCCAAGAAAAGAATATAAGATACATAGCTTAGGGCTGTGGTATTTCTGAACCCTACAGAAGTCAAAGAATGGGAAGCCACCTGGTGGCAGCTAAGTGATTATTAAGTTTTACTGATGCAGAACAACTAGAAGCAATGAGACAAGTATTACTGCTCCTCTGACTACAAGCTTAGCTGAGATCCAGGAATGTCCTTATTACTCAAAACCAACGCGGCACTGATAGAAGTTCTTGAGTGTTTTAGCAGCTAGATACTTAGGAGGATTGCACAAAAACATTTATCGACAGGTGAGATGGAGCCACTCGAGTGCAGACCATTGTTACTGCTGTGGGAGAGTCGAGGATGGATTATAAAAGGACATGGCTTCAAGTCACTTACCTTTTGAAGCGTTCATCTGATGGCTGTCAAACCCGCCGAAGGTCTCTGCTCTCCGGGGCAAGGACACGGGGCCGACTGTGCCTTCCTGCCCAGCGGGGCTGCCGACAGCCTGCCCAAGGGGGCCTCCCAGGCCCCCACTCACCAGGTTCTGAAGGATCTCCACTGCAGAAAGAAAACATGAAACTTCACACAGTAAAAGACCCAGATCTCTCAAAGTTAAATTGTAGGGAAAAGAATGGGATGGGGGGAGCTAGAACTTAAACTTCAGCTATCAACGAACAGGAGCAAGACTGCACTAGAGTGTCTATGAAGAGGTGCCTGGCCACAAAACCATAAAGAAACGTAAGTGCCTCCTGTAGAAGTCACAATATGTGTTCTTGTTTGGAGGGAGGGAGGGCAGGTTTGATGGGGGCAAGACATGTGGAAGTGTTAGGGTGTCTGCCACATTTTATTTCTGAACCTGGGTAGTGGCAGCAAGATGTTACCTGCGAACTCACAAAACTGAAGTGTCGTTTTCTGTGTGTGTGCTTTGTTTTACAGTAAAAAGTATTATTCGTGTATAAACCACATGGGGAGGTGATGCAGAAGGGGCAACACTGAACAGAAATTACCCTCATTTATTGCACTTTTCATTAAAGGTCCTCCTTTGAGAGCCTCTTCTGTGTTGGCACGGAAGAGGACTCTAGAGCTCTGAGTTGGGGAGCATTCCTCTGGCAAAGGGGTGCTGCACTCAGCCATGTCCCGGAAGATCATCTCCTTTTCTTCCAGTAAGAGTAGGATCTGTTGGTCCTTTTGCTGAAGTTGTTCTGCAGGGTGGACAGAGAAAAGGTCTGGTGATTTGACTGCTGAGATCCACGCGCCACCTTGTGGTAATTTATGGGACAGCACAGAGGATACCGGTAGTTTTTTTTTCCTCCTTTATTTTCCATTGTGACAGCTGAACGAAGTTTTCATTCTGTAATTTCTACCTAGGCCTTTCTAGGCGAACACCGGAATTTCTGACAGCACACGCTACACTTCTGTTTCCACTTCCCTGCTTCCTGCTAGTTTCTCAACCCCCCCCCCCCCACTTCTCCGGCTTCTGCCCATCACTACATCCCTCCTCCCAAGGCCGCCCTTCCTCACAAAACCTAAGATCTTTCGTGGCACCCTTTCCAGCACGGATGATCACCCCCGCCCTTCAACCTGTTTCACTGCCTCCTTTGAGGACATCTTTGATCCCCTTCCTAAAATCCTCTCTCAACACAGAACTGTCACCTGCAATGGAACCTCTGGGGTCCCCCTGGCTCCATCTGGGCTTCTGTTTGTCCCTGACACACTTTCCTCTTGGGGATCTCCCTCCCTCCCATGGCTTCAATTACTTCACAGGTGCTGCTGGCCCACAGAAAGCATCCCAAATCCTACCCTCCTTCTTGAGCATCAGATCAACCTGCCCCACTGCCCAGCGGCGACCGCCACTTCGAAGCCCCGTTCTCAGCTGTGGTCAGAAACCTCACCTCCCTCTCGCCCTCCCACCGCCCCTCTGCGGCCTGTGACCTCTTCCTCGGTCAACAAGTCTGTGCCCTCTAGCTTACGTGAGCTGGAGTCCTGGGAGAGGCCACCTGCTCACTCTCCCGGTCACATGGGTCCTTACCTCTCGCTCGGGCCCACCCTCCAGACCCTTTCTCACTGAGCCTTTCCCAAATCTCCCCATCGGTCTTTCTACTCCCAGAGGTTCCCCAACTCCCTCAAGCAAGTCTCCCAATTGGCTTCAATACTAATTAAAGGATTTAAGTTTAAATTTTGCTAAAAACAGTGTATCTTTCCCTTGTTGCCCTTCAAGACCTGCTGCCTGAATCTCCCATTCCTTAGCCGTGAACCCCCAGACAGTCCTACTCGGTCACTCCCTGGCGGACATGGGAAGGCCTTTACCACAGCCCTCGGGCCTCGCCGTGCACTTGGTGGCCTCTCACTCACGTGCGCCTCCCTGGCAAGAGTGTGGGCTTCCCCACACAGGGCCTCTGTTTTAGGAATCTTTGCATCCCTACCATCGAGCAGTGTGCCTGGCCAGGTGCTTCTTTCACGTTAAAAGCAGTTTATCCCTGTCGTCCTCATCACAGGCCAATACATCTGATGTGAGTCTGGCTCAGGTTTCAGTCTGTCCATCTCACCCTGTCCCCGCCCCACCCCAAAACAGAACGTTATCGCTTTGTCCAGCATGAAGGACTAAGTAAACTCCTTGGGTGCTTACATTTATTTGACGCTATCCAAAGCACAGTGCTTACTTCAGAACATTAAATAAGCACCCGCAAACAGATGAGCATCAGGTTCTGCTGTTTAGAAAGAGGGAGCAAAACCCTGGCTCTGCCACCAGCGGTGGATGGGCCTGGCCTGCTCGGCCTTTCTGGGCCTCAGCTTCCTCAGCTGCACAACGGGCATGAGAATCCAGGTCTTGCAGATTGACAAGACTACACAAAACAGGGGGGACTTAATAAGCAGTGGTCAAGCATAATCACTGGGCATGCTCTCCCCAGACCACCTCCTAACTTACTCGTGAGCGTCCAACACCATTAACCCAGGTAACTAACGTAAAAGCAGATTAACTGGAAGATTATTTTCCTCAAGCACCTTCCTTTCCTGTTTTTGTCTTAGACGTGACTATGATTTTTGAAAATTCTTCTGCGACAAGGGGTCCAAGAACACTGACACTGAGACAAGAGAATCAGTATTCCCTCGATCTAGGGTTCAACACATTCTCATAGCTGTCTGGTACCAGGACCCTGTCAGCTCAGACTAGGTTCTCCTTTGTTAAAAGCTCTCCATCTCCCTGTTCTCAGGGGCCTGCTGGGGCAGCTCCAGGACCCACACCCTCAGAGGAACCACAGTCTCCTGCAACAGCAGACAATCCATGGACGAGGGTCTCAGACCCCTTCCAACAGCTTTACCTTTTAATTCCCGGGCTTTGGTGTCCAACATTTTCTTTTCTTCCTCATTTTCACTAGGGATCCCTTCATCTTCATCTCTGTTCCTGAAACAACCAAAATAAAGCAGAATGAAACATTCCTAAGACGTCCTTGACTCTGGGGGCTGCCCAGCCGATCCTGCAGTCACAGAAGCACGAGGAGGCCGGGCCGCGGGACGCTTACAGGGTGTTCATCGTGTCCTGGATGACCTGAATCCAGCTGTTCCGCTCCTCTCTGGAGCTGGCGTGGACCTCCACCATCTCCGGGTCTTTCATCCCCATGCTGATCAGGAACAAGCCTTTCTCCTCATGCGCTACTTCCCTCACGATCAGCTTCTTTAAAGAAATCACTGTGGACTTCTGGTCCTGGAAAAGGGGAGAGGCAGAAGTGAGAAACACACAGCCTCCTAACGCGTGAGGACAACTTCAATCTCGGGACACCAGACGCCTTTTAAAAGCATGTGTTCTAACAAACAGTGGCAGAAGTAGGATAATGAGAGATATCTTGCAATTTCACTTACATTTTATCAAACAGAAAAAGAGTTCCGTAAAGGAAATGACAGTTTATGACCATAATGGTTCTAGTCATGTTTTCTACACAAACCCTTGCACGTTCTCACAGAATCCCGGTGGTAACGTTGCCAATTAGCATGATTTATGGGGCATAACATGTGGGAAATGCCCCAGTGATCACATGCCCAAGGCTCTCAAAAGGATTGTAAGTTAAAAGGAAATAATTGGGGGGGTCGGGCACAGACAGAAAATTTTAAGAGCATATGAGAAACTACTCAGAGGAATTTGTCCTGAGCCAGGTGATTTTGAGTGGGCGGGAGGCCACAAACACCGTGTTCCACTTACGCTCAACAGTTACCTCGAGCTGTTCTGAATACTACCCTTAATTACAATCAGAGGAGACTGCTAACAGTTCCGCTTACCAATGACGCAAAGACGTATTTCTGGTCTTTTTCTTGAAGGAAAACCAGGATGTCAGTCAGCAGAACTGCTTGAACCTCTGTTGCATCAGGGCAGGGAAGAGAGAACAGAGACTAGTTAGCCGTTTGGTACCATCAGGGCACTTCTATTGGTAACCCGGAGCAGAACGGGTCAGAGACGACCCTCCTCCAAGGCAGCTGTTCCACATCTGGCCATGACCCATGTCTGGTCGCTAGAGTTTCAGAGGCACTTTACGCTGGGATCTTTACCACCAGTGCCTTGTCATGGAAAAGGATAAGTATTTAGTTCTGGAGAGAGATATCCCACAAGGCAAGATTTCAAGCATAAACTGCTCTAAGAATACAACCAAAGAGCAGGACTTGAACAGAAGTTACACAGCAACACAGCCCACCCAACGCTCAGGTCACAGTACTTCTCATCTTCCGACTGTGGCGATGGGAAAGGCGTGGGACAGCAGACAGGGCAGCTGCCAAAAGGTGATGTAGAAGGATGTCTAAGCTAACGAGAGGGAGACTTCACAGGCCCTGGAGAACAGGAAGGGCCGCCCACCGTCCTGACTCCACAGGCTCTCGGGCACAGCGGGGCCGTGTCCAGTCCACCCCAGCCCCTCTGTGCCACAGAAAGAGCCCTCTCTGCTTCTCACGTGAAGTAAAAGAAAACCCAAATGAACACCTCTAGTTGGACTGAGGGATTGAAAGAATGCCGCAAACTCTTGCTCGAATTCTCTAGGAGCACAGAGTGACATCTTTCTTCACTCCCTTAAGGACAAAGTCTGACATCTCTGGAGGCAAGGCAGCTACTGAGTTCTGAGTGCCTGGACAGAACTGACACATGCAAGCCCCTCCCCCGGGGGTTCCGGCCCCTCCTGCCTTTTCTACCGCTTCTGCCACCACTGGAGGCCCTACTCCTCGGAACTCACTGCGAAGCCCTTAAGAAAACAGAAGCAAACAGGTCTGACTTCTAGGCAGGTCGAGTTTTTCAGCCTAGATGAGTAATTTTCCATGCACTACCATTAGTTCCATTCTTTTTTTTTAAAGCTTACTTTTAAGTAACTTAGGTGCCTGCCAAAAAAAAAAAAAAAAGAAAAGTTCTAAAACACAAGCTTCACCTTCACTGGATCTTGAAGTTGCTAGGACGGGTGCTGGGGGATCAGAGAAACCCCATCCCTTCAAAGGGCGCCCCACACAGTACTGGCTGTCCCTGGCAGGCGTTCACTACGGGTGAGTGAGAATGACTCCACACCAGCTCCCCTCCCCACTGGCAGCCTTTCAGGTCCAAAAACTGAGTGTTCCGCTGTGGGCTTGACCACAATGTTATTCCAACAGCTGGAATCTATTAGTTTTTATTTTGGGAATGGATAAATAAAGTGCTTTGTAAAGGAAAGAGAACAAAGAGCTAGCTCCGGGCAGCAGCGGTGCTAGAAAACTCAGCTCCTTACGGGCGGGGCAGGTGTGCTGCGCCCCCCGCGGTGCGCTGCAGACAGTTGCAGAGGGCAGCGGGAGAGCGCCTTGAACCAGGCCTGAGAACAACAGAGAGAGTCCTGCTGGAGAGCAGTCTCTTCATTCTGTACCCCGCCTCTATGTGATGGTGGAGTGGGTAGGGGCGGAGGGTCCTCCTTCATTCACCTTTGAACCCGTTGGATGCCTGGACTTCACCGTGTGGTCTCAACATGGGGAGACTCTTGCTAAGGACCCTGGGTCCTCTCTGACCTCAGCGCCTAGTGCGTCACTCCCACCCTGGAGGGGACAGAGGCACACATTCCGCCCCCTCAGTCTCGTGTGGGCGGGGCTGGCGGCACAGGGCCCGGCCCACCTGCTTCCTGTGTGCAGTGACTGAGGAAGGGGGTACACTCAGGGCCACTGGGGAAGTCAGAGCTGCCACACAGGCCCAGAGAGTACAGGTTCGATGAAAAGAATTACTTTTTAAAAAACCAAATGTACAGATGAATTCACAAACCTCGTAACTTCCTTAACTTGATGTAGCTGATCATTTGCAAACTAAAAATTAAAACCAAATTAAATGCAAATGTGTTTCATGATCGCTCTTCCTTCAAGATAAAAGGCACAAATACCATCAAGTTTAATACACGTAGCTGATGAGTTAATAGCTACATTTCTCCGAGGTCTCAGGAGCTGGAAGTCCCCCGGACACCTCTTTAGAGCAAGGGATGCAGTTCTACTCTCGCAGACTCTGTGAACTGGCTCATGGCGCCAATGCTTTGCCAGAGGCCCCATCCCAAACCTGCCACCCTTCCTTGTAGGCAAACACACCTCCTTACCGCCTGTGTTTCTGTGTCAATCTTTCCCCTTGCTTTGTTTCTTAAAATCTCCTTTTTCATTTGACCCGACTGCATTTCCTTATAAACTTACTGTAGTTTATGACTTGATAAGCTACCTTAAACCAGTCCTTTCTGATACTCGATTAAGAACAATTAAATGAGGGCTGCTGTTGTGTGCTGTCTGGATGTGGGCTCCCTAGGAACAATCCGCTGGTGGGCTTCTAACAGGAATCTTGCATTTTGCCTGCTGTCGTCTGGCGCCCACTCAGACTCAGAGCAAACGTGAGCCTTACCTTTCAACCTTCCCGCCGCGTTCTTCAGAAACACACTCCCGTCCCGCACCAGCTTCTTCCGCTTCAGATCCTCCTTGGCAAACATCTGACCGCTCTTCATTCTCATGATCGACTTGCTGTCTGTCTTTGTGTAGATCTCACTGAGGCGCACTTTCTTCTCATAACTGGCCACCTTGCTGTCCACAGCTCCAATCACACTCTTCACCAGGCTCAAGGAGAGCGCCAGGTCTTCCCGCTCCACTTCGTTGTCTTAGAAGGAAAGCATGTTTCTGTTTTTCAGACATGAGCAGGAGGAAGGGGATGCTACCCTCTTCCTCCATGCCATCACCCTCCCTCTGTGGGCATGCTTTCGGAGCTCGGCCCATGTGTCCAAGGGCATGTTCCCTTGCCTCGCTCAGACCTCAGTTAAATTCTAAATAAAGTCAGACAGTTTCAGTGATACAGATAATATGCAATTACATGCTATGTTCTCAAGTAATAGGAACCAAACATTTTTTTGAGAAAGAGGAGCATGTTGGGGACCACTGTTGGGGACCACCCTGCCTGGTCTCAGGAAGCTGTGACCCCCTGTGACTTAGGCTGAGTGAGAGACCTCCGGATCAGGAGCCACTAAGGAGACAAAACTTATTCCCCTGGCATGAACACTACCTGTTCTGTGCCTGGCCTTTAATGCTAGATCAGTTACCAATGACGGGTAAGACTCCTCAAAAGGAGGGGCAACCTAAGCCAGGTTCTGATCTTGTAAAGGCCTTTGTGGAATAAGTCTCACGAGACTATGGAAATAAATGAAGGGGGTGTGGAAAGGAAGGAGTGATCAGCATCTACCCCTGCCCCCTCTTGGCCTGAGTCTTTGTACTCAGATGTGAGAAATCCAAGTCTCCTTGCTACCTCTGTCTCCAACCCTTCCCAGGGCTTACTTAGCAAATAGCCTAAGGAATGGGCGGCTCAGACCGGACACGGTGGACCCCCGGGGTAATCAGGCCTGGGACAAAGAATTTGCAAGATCCTGTGAGATCTGTTTGCTGGAGGATGTTATTAACTTGGAATTTGAAGGCACAGTCAGGAAACCTTTGAAATCTGTAGTCTTTTCATATGATAAAACTCCAATCTCTGCCCGGAATCACAACAGAAACTCTGTTAACATCCTTGTAAGATACGTGTACCCTTTGATCCCTTCTGCCAGACTGTCAATCCACAAACCGTGTCTACATTCTCAATAAAAACCCACTGGGACAAAGGAGGGGGCTCTTGCCCCGAGGGGGGTTTAGCCTGGAGCGGCTCAAAGAATTGGAGAGTGAGCGCTCTGTCTTTGACTTCCACTCAGAAGACTGTTTCTGTGCATGATTATTTCTATAGTGGGTGTTTTGCGTGTCCATAGCCGGGAAATGGCCGGGTTCTGCACGCAACAGCAAGTATGTTTAAGCATGTCCATAGCCACCCGGGAGAAGGCTGGGTTCTGCACGCTTCAGTCAGACAGCCAGGTGTTTTAAGCGAGGTCTGAAAATCGCAACAGGAGCAACCATTTATTTGTCTTTGTTTTACTAATCTTTAAATGTAACTGACTATGAGCAGGATTAGCCAGAAGAGAAACCAGCAAGTACCGAGAAAATAAGGAACAGCAGCAGTCCTAGCACTTACGGGGAAAACTGGTGGGAATTCTCTCTCAGCCTAGTGACAAGGGAGAAGTTACTCGGGTCCCTGAACTCTGGATGGGATCAGTACATGGTTCCTTCCCTTCTTGCTATCATCCGCCCTGAGTCCGCCTACACAGTATTTCAGGTTTTGATTCAAACCAACAGTTTTTAGGTAAAACCCAGGGTCTCTTTTAGACCCACTGGAGCAGGAAAGAGCTCCTCTGCAGGGTCTCTGGCGCACAGGGGCGCGGGGCACCGGCATGCAGGGCTGAAGGAGGAGGCAGCTCACCTTTGGTGCACTGTAGTATCCTTTGGAACAGAACAGGGTACTTGGTGATGCGCTGGGTCACCAGCAGGATGCACTCTGGGATTCCCAGCCGCCTCACGACTGAGCTGCTCATCTTCTTCTGCAAGGGAGTAAACGAACAGTCAGGAGCCACCCGAGGGTGAAGGCTCCACTAAACCTGCGGGTACGTGATACCCTGGGACAATGATGGGGATGCTCATGTTTCCCATCGATACCTTTACAAACGCCTGGAAACGCTTATCCTTGGTATACAGGTCCTTGAAGTAGTTCACGGACTGGTTGTGCTGCCCACAGAACTTGCCATATGTCTTCTTTAAGCGTTCTGCATTCTCCCCTGAAAACTGCAGAGAAAAGAGAGCAGAAGTTAGGCCGTAACTCAGGTGCTAAACTTGTATTACTGTTTCGTACAGAGTTGCCAGTCTGTCTGTAAAAGCCAAGAGGGCTTCCTCAAAAATTGCTCCAAAAGATTAAAATGGTGTGGTAGCTTTAGAAAGCACTGTGGCAGTTCCTCAAGAAGCTAACTAATTTCACTCCTAGACATAAAACCATATGTCCACATGAAAACATATACAAATGCTTATTATTCATGATTCATAACAGCCTCAAAGTGGAAGTAACCCAAATGTGCATCAAAGGATACATGGATGAATAAAATGTGGGATGTGTGTACACACACACACACACACACACACACATATTTATACAATGGAATATCAGCCACAAAAGGAAAAGAAATACTGATTTCACACATGCTACAATACTGATGAACCTTGAAAGCATTATTCTAAATAAAAAAGTCAATCCCAAACCACCACATATTGTTTTATTTTACTTCTATAAAATGTCCAGAATAGGCACATTCACAGAGACAGAAAGCAGACTGGTGGTTGCCTAGGGCTGCAACACTTGGTTGTGGCAGGGGCAAGAAAATGTTCCGAGACTGTCTGTGGTGATGGCTGCACAATTCTGTGAACAGACGAAAAACCACTGAATTGGACACCTTCCAAGGGCGGGTTATATGTCACTTGAATTATGTTTCCATAAAGCTGTTGTATATATTTTTATAACAATGAACACAAACATCTATGTACCGTGTACATAAGAAATGCAAAATGTGTTCTGTGTCGTAATCGTAGTAATGGGACGAGAAAAACTCACTAGAAGGTTTCCATGAGATAGTCAGTCTTAAAAATTTCACCTTGGTAAGTTAAGACACTAGAACAGCTGTCATAACCCAGGGATCTGTTTCCCGTGCTGCGCTCAGGACAGCAGCCCTGAAGTCACTCCCAGATGTGTACAATCTCAACGGTTCCTCTGAGCGTCAGCCCCCTTGGGGCAAACCAGTGAGGGGCTACCTGCTGAGCATCGATTCCCACTGCACTGAAACTCTCTGTGGGCAACAAGGGTTGATCCGTACCGAACACCTTGCAGGGAACTGTTCCTTTTCCCCTTCGCCAACAGAGAGGCTGGGGCGGCGAGCTCTGAGTGCGCTGCTCCCACCATCAAGCGTGTGCCCGACAGGTGATTCGGGCCCTAGCACCCCACAGAGCAGAGGTGTGAGTCCTGCCATCAGAGAATGTACTAGAGGACGTGCACAGGTCCACGGCGCTGCAGACACCGTGAGCCCAGGTGAGACGAGTCACCTGTGCAGGTCTGAGCGCAGAGGGATGTCTGGGGAGAAAGGTCTTTGCTTGTAGAGCTGACGAGTCCTGCTTTGAGGGCCTACTGGTTGCAGATACCTGTGCTAAATATTTGGATTTCTTGTATAACGTGCCTAATTTTAGTTCTAGAGCACTTGAGGCAGAGTTCTAAGGCATATTTAGCTTTGTGGTTCCAAGTAGTATTTAGTAGACGCCCAGTAAATACTGGAGAAAAATGACTGAATGACTGAATGAGGTGAGGGGTCGGACTCCTGAACACAAGGGAAGGACAAAACTTCCACTTCCCAGGCAACTGTCCCAGCAACTAAGGCCCTGCTTCTACACTGAGGCACAGACGCTCTGCGGAAAAGGAGCTGGTCAGGTGGGATAGTATGCCCCTGAGCCTGTAAAGGTCACACAAGGAACATTTAACAAAAACTCCGAAAGTTTTAAAAAGAAACATTAAAAACTGTCTATGATAAATGCATATAAAAGTGTCAAAATAATTTTTAGCCAAACTGTTTTGGAGTAAGACTCAAACCGTACCACACCTTGATGAAAATATCAGTAAGATATATTTTATGAAATATCTTACAGAGAGTTCCTCATTAAATTTTCTATGCACAGGTGGCTTTCAGGTGAAGTGAGGTCCTTTTGATTTGAGGCAGAGGGGAAGTAGACACTTCCAATAAACATTTTTTTTTTATTTGTTGACTACACTGTTTCTCATGGTAGATTCTGAGGAAGAAAAACGGACTTTTATTAAGCACCTACCATATATGCTAGGTACTTTACATATCATTTATACATATATATATAGCTATATATATATGCATGCACACATGTGTGTGTATATGTATGTATATGAAAGAGCATCAGGAGAGAAACGCTACTGCCCTCACTTACAGAAAAGGAAGTGGAGGCTCGGAGAGAGAAACACCTCGCCTAAGTGTGCAGAGGGCGGAATGTGGCAGCCCAGAGGCGAATGCACGGTGGCTGCATCCCAAAGTGTCCCTCCTCCCCACGGCTCACCTGATTTACAAGCACATCTCCCATCCTCTTGATGAGAAAGTTCTTTTCGCTTTTATCCACCAGGGACTCCTTCTTCCGCTCCAGGATCCTCTGAAAGAACTGGCTGTGGATGCTGATCAGCTCGTCCAGACACGGGAACAGCTTCTCCACCATCTGCTGCTCGAAGAGCAGGTCCGTCATCATGCCCCGGCTGTACACGTCACTCATGATCTTGAGCGTGCGGACGTGGTGCAGCTCCGTCTGCATCAGCTCTGCCGGGGGGACAAAGCTCAGCGGTCAGGGAGGCCCGGCGACTGGGATTCTCCTCCCAAGATCGCCTGCTGATGAAGAGCCCCATCAGTCTTACGGCTCTGAAAGCCCAATTTAAACTTTAAGACTGGGTCAATAGCTGTCTTTTCCCTAAAGTGGTCTCATCTTTTTTTTCCTCCATTTTTCAGTGGCCAATCACAGCGATATTGGATTACATCACTCTGTAGTGATTTCCACACTGGTCTTCACTGGAATTGAAACCTTTCACAATTTCCGTGTTCCTATTTCCTAGAAATGACTGCTTAGTGTCTAGTCCTTACTGTAGTGGAGGAATTAAACCGTCACAAGAGATTTCTTTGTACGCCTGTTGCATAAATAAGCATGCATATTAAATAAATTGTTCAATAAAATTAAGGATAATAATTTTAAATAGAAAAAAAGGATAGAAATAAGATCACGTCAAAGAAAATCTCTGAGATGCTACACACTTGGAACTGACTTGCCAAAACCCAGTACATCACCAGATAAATCCCGGCAGTGCAACCAAATGTCAACAGAGCAAACGAAGACTCTCACCATAGATAACTTCTTGCCGCTTCACCACGTCTTTCTTCTGCTGTTTCAGAAACTTGCTGTCTACCACCCGACTCCAGGACTCTGCTTCCAGCTGTTTGGATTCAATCTCGAAGTCTCCCATCAGCTGCCCTTCATTCATATCTGTACCTACTCCTCAAAATACCAGGAAAATCAGTATCAGGATCGTGGTCTGTGACCTCTAAAAAGCCTATGCTGCACTTTCCTTGGTGTGATAATTTCCTAAGACAAAGACACTCTCGTTCATCCAGGAGATATTCACAGAACCATATTCCAGTGTGAGAAAAGAATCATTTCCTGTTTGGGAGTGACACGCTCTACACTCCAGGCCTTTGCTGAGAGTGAGAACCATCACACAAATGAAATGTGATTAAGACGTGATTCCTACGTGAAGTAGCAATTGGAAGGGACCTGGGAACTTTACTTGTTTAAGGGAACAAGCTTTCGACTGTGCCAGGAGAGCCAGAACTGAAAGTCTGGGGGAAAAAGAGTTGTACTGGCATACAACCATGTTAAAAGCTACGACATCCTTCAGTGGACAACTACCTAACAACTGGGCAGGTTTGACCACCAATTTATTATAAAGCACATGATGCTTTACAGACAACTTAGAGAATCTTCGCAGGAAGGAAGAGGCAGACACTATTATTCCACCAACATCTGCATTGTACGTAATGAAATAACACAATCGCTACAGAAAGCAGAGGCTGTAACTTCCTCTTACCCTCATCCGTAAGTGATTCTGTGGACTCATTGACCTTGACGATTTTATTTAGCGAGTCTGTGGAATGAGACAGGAACTTCCAGGTGTTGGATATGTTCTCGTCATTGCCGACTCTGGGGACAGAGAGAAGCGCGTCAGACCCGCTCTGAAGAGCTGCGGCTCCACAGCTGGCTGGAGGCACCGTAGCGAGTGCAGACAATTACTTAGGTCCGGAGCTCAGCACCGAGAACTGACAATGAAAGGCGCTCGGCACCGCTGCAAACTTACACTTTCTGAACCCTGGATTTTTTTAAGTGATAGGTAGGAAGGAGAGCCCTCTCCCCCCAGACTATATACACATTACAGAGGAAAGTTCTCTTTTTGAAACTCAATGTCTAACTACTACATGTCTCCTCCTGTTCTCTAAATAACTATAGATTGAGTATTCTTTTATTTAAAAAAGATATTAAATTTATTGGGGTAACACTGGTTATTCTTTTACTCTCTTGACCCCAACTCATCAGCTGGCGAGTAGGCACCCGGTAAGTGTTTGTGATGTGACATAAAAGCAAGCCAGAGTCATTCCCAACTTTAAATTGTAAGTAAAGACCAACTTTGCAGTCACAGTGCAAATACTGGCAACAACTTTGAAAAGGAGGCCTCTGGATGATGATAACACAAAGACAAAAAATGAAAATCCTGGAAACCGTTTTTTTCCTGAGGAGGAGGAAGCATCAGCCAGCACAGCGGCTTCAGAAAATGCAGACAAAAATAGAGTCACACGTTTAGGTGAGAATTCTCCTCCAACCGAGGGTAAGAGAGACGTCGGAGACGTTCGAGGCCTGCAAGTCAAGCATCTCACCCCAAAAAGCCAGTGACACCAGGGGCAGCCCTGGGCTACCACGTGACAGCGGAGGCCTCCACATTCAGGGGGTCACAGCAACTTCCGCAGGGATCACAACAGGAACCCAGTGCCACTGAGTGGGTGGGAACCTCACCGTGACAACTGACCCACTACTCCCTCCCATGAAAACAACTTAAGAGGCAAAAGGCAAGGTTGGAAAACAAATTATAACAGGAACAAACCAGGTTCAGCCAACCAATAGAAAAGTATGATACCTAAAATATAAGTGGCTGCAACTAACAATTCAGAATGTAATCATCTTTGCCCCTCCTACTTCTTGTTTTGATTTACAAATCATCCTTTTCGAATGCTGGGTCTTCAGTAGCGGGCCATTGGGGTACAAAAGTGCAGGACAACCTAGCACAACAACGGTGTTGAAAGGGGACCCTTGTCACAAAGTGGCAGCCACAACAGCGCCATCAAAATGTAATCCTCACACTCACCAGAAACACTCAGTTGTGCACCAGCCCATTATCTTACACATTTTTAAAAAAAATATAAGCAGCATCTTTTTGACAAATGATATGACTATTATGCTCCTGTCGCCTGGATGTCAGCTGTGCTCTCTCTCAATGCCCACTTACCCAGCAATGTTCTGTATGGAGACGCTTTTGGACAGTGACACGCTCTGCTGGGACCGCCTGTGAGGAAACATGGGGGCCACAGCGGTTTCGTCGGCCAGGAGGACTGCGGACCGAGGGCGCTCCTTGGGCTGCGCAGCTGCGAAGGGAGAGAAGATGCAGATGAAGCGCCGCCGAGCCGTGCCCACCAGTCCCGGCTCATCCGACAAGCGCCAGAGGGAGGCCAACTGCAGACGAACCGATTTGCCCTGGGAGTGTAAAAGGGCCCAGAAACTCTGTGGAGCACAATGTGGCAATATCCATTAAAACTGTAAATGTGTCAACACTTCGATGCAGTAATTCCATTTCAGAATATGTTTATTCCATACATATCCTTGTTTGTGCTTGAAATGACACATGTCCAAAGTTATTCAACGTAACATCGTTGGTAAGAGCAAAATACTGGCAATGATGCAATGAGGACCAGAGGATCAATTCGTAAGATATGGTACACTATGCAATGGAATAGTATGTAGTCTTAAAAAATAAGGACATCCTCCACAAACTGACACATCTTGAAGACAACATAGTAAGGGGGAAAATAAATCAAGGTATAGAATAAAATGCAGGACAGTCATAATTTTTTTTAAAGAAAAAGTAATCTAATATTAATAATCCAATAAAAATTTTAATACAGAAAACTGAGGAAGGAAAGTATAGAACTAAAAAGAGCAATCACCTATAGGGTGGGGTGGAAATCAGTCAACGAGAATTAAGAATTGTGTGAAAACGTCATGTACGCCAACATTTACACTAAATCGAAATAGAACAAGACTGAAAGACTGGCAGGACAAAAGGACCGGCAGAGACGCGGAGGCCAGCACCCTCTGGGAGCGCCCGCCAAGGCGGAGCTGTGGTGCTGGCTGCATGTGCGAAGGGCCAGCCCTCCCGCCTGCTGTGGACGGGCCCAGGGAGGTCTGCGCACTGCACGAGCCCCCCGTGGTTCCTCTGCATGCTGAGAGCACAGGTTTTGACCAGTTCCTTCAATTTACAGATGAGGAAGATGCAAGGCTTGTTTGATGCCACACAGCTCATTTGCCCTCAAACTGTGTATTTCTGCTGAACACGACCAAAGAGGAACCTGGAGCCGTAATTTTATGCTAACGTGGTCACACTGGCATTTGCATAGGAAATTATTCTTCCCTGGTAAGCAAGCTCCTGCCCCAGACACAAACTGCATTATCGGTCCATCCCCAGGAGCCGAAGGAAATAAGACTGGGGTGGCTGTTATGACTTCACAGTATTATCAGGATGTTTCTGATAATAAAACCCCATATAACCATTAATTTCCAATTCCAATTCCATTTAGAAGAAGGTGACACAATAAAACACCAGAAACACGCCACACTACAACGCAACCAGACCCCTCCTGCAGGAAGCACACCAGGAGGATGAGATGGGGGCCTGACCCAGCGGAGGCTGCAGGCGGCTCAGAGAACACAAATGAACTCAAGGGTGCAGGGGACGGGGGCACAGCCTCGGCGCCAGGGCGGTGTGAGCAGATCAGGTCTGATGGAGGAAGCAACGCTGGATCCTGGTGAGGACGTGCACAGGTCAGAAGGAGAGGGACACTGCGCCGAGGAGAACTGCATGAATGAAGGCAGACGGGTCACGCAGTGTTAGAGTATTACGGTGGAGAGGTAAGTACAAGAGGGAGCAAGCAGCATGTGTGAAAGGGATCAGTGAAGGGCTGGAGAAGCAGAATGAGGTTCAGTAGGGAAGATCTCACTTGATACATTCCAGTGTGAGGCATTACAAACAAGTGTGACTGTCAACTCACTCAAGAGGAACTTCAAGATGAGCAGGCGCCAGCTGCTTAAACACACAGGACCACGGTGCTGTCTTTTAAGCTAACACACTAACTAGAAAACTTCCAAGAGGGTTTCATGGTAGAATGTTAAGATTTTGGTCAGAAAATCTGCAGCCTCCTACAACTTACCACAAAATGGGTACTTAAATCTTTTTTTTTTTGGTTATTAAATAAAGTCATTTAATCAGAGTTGGAAAACCTAGATGGAAGACATGCAAGTTGGGGATGAGGAAATCTACCTCAATATGCAGGTTTTCTTTTTTTTTTTTGGGTACTTAAATCTTGATGAATAGCAAATGAATACGATACAGGTCTTGAACCAGAGAGTGAAAGAGAACTATGAGAGGGCCTGAGCCACTTACGCTTGTTCCTCATAATGACTGTGGGCAGCGAAGACGTGTCCTGTGCCTGCAGGCTCCCTTTGGGCTGCTGGGAGAAAAGAAAACAGACTCGTGAAAACTGCATTTACGATTTCTCTTCTGTCAAATTTCAAGGAGCCTAGAGTAGGAAGACAGCCAGGTGCTCCTAACCTTCCTTCTCAGTCTTGCCAGTGGTCCTCAGTACCCTCCATCCCATCCAATCACCGCCCCCCCGCCGCCACTGCCTGCCTGTCCTCTGAACCCGCCACGCACACTGATGCCACACACACGGCGTTCTTCTGCCTGGAATCATCTCGCCCTCACAGGCCTGACAGTCTTCTCTCGTGCCACCATTTATCTATGCACTGCCTCCCTGGCAAAGCCATCCTACTTTCTGCTTCTTGCCCAAGACAGTGCCCAGCATCTCACTAGGATGCTGCGTACCCCTCCACTTAGTGTCTTCCTCACCTGTGGCCAGCGTCTGCCTGCCCACCTGCCCCACCAGCATGCTGGCCCCTGAACACCTGCTGTGCCTTCTGCATTCGATTTCTCCAGTGACTAGCATGTATCAGGTGCTAAATAAATCCTATGTGAAGTACTATTTATAGTGAGGACTTTTGTTATAGAATGTAACAGACTCACTTTGTGTGAGAAATCACAGACTGCAGCGGCTAGTATGGGATAACTCATTAGTGGAAAACAAGTCACTTCCAACTGAAAATGGGACTTCCCTTTTAGTTCCACTCTCTTATACGGGGGACACTGTATGTCACTATTTCCCTACAGAACCCAGTACACGATACATTCACAATAGTGACAAGTCTCCTCAGAGATCACATACTCAAACCCGGTTCAATAGGCAAGATCTCATTTGATTCATTAAGGACCAGACAGGTAGCAAATGACAGGCAAGGTGTGGGGGTGGGGAGAGAGGCCATCTGGAAATGTACTTCCCGCCTGCAGGAGGCAGCGGCCACCCGTCTCTCTGACACTGAAGGACCCATAAGCCAGGCACCCCTCTGGGTGCTTAGGATCCATCAATGGGTCCAACAAACACTCCTGACCGACTGCTTGGCAAGTTTGCACTTATGTTCTCATGGGGGAAGGGACAGCCCACAGAAAAATAAATGTAATTAATAAATACAGGCTATTAAATACAGGCTCTGAAAAGGTGATTAGGAACATAGAAAAAAAGGGAAGAAGAGCAAAGCTGAGAATTGGGAATGCTGGGTAGGGGGGAGTAAGATTTTAAATAACTGCATTAACTGAAATAAAAAACACTTCGTGAGCCACACAGATGTACGTCCACAGGCTAAGACCGACCCAGGACGCAGAAGTTGGCTCCTCCCCTGGTTTACCGTGTCTGCAGTGTGGTCCTCGGGCTAGCAGCATCAGCACCGCCCAGGACTCACTAGAAATGCTGACCCTGGCTCCGACCTGGAATCTGAGCCTCTGACTGTGGGGCCCAGTGAGCCCGTGAGGCGGGGCTGATGCTGGCTCAGTATGTAAACGTGTCTCGTTACCGATGAGCACACAGCACCTGAGTGAGCATTTGTGTGGGTGCAGCTGGAAGAACAGCAACAAAGAGACACTCCGGGGACCAAAACACAGGCTCCCAAAATGTACACCCCCAAACCCATACTCTTTTCTTAAGGGCTGCCCACGAAGCGGTGCACCTCAGGTGCCTCCACGAGGCTGACATGCCCCATCCTGTCATCTGATCAGAGCCACTGACACAGACCCCAGGGGAAATGCTGCCAGACAGGCATCTAAGCTAACCCTCCACAGCCCTCCAGCCTCCACAGTCCACAGCCCCCGCCGCCCCCCCGCCCCTGCTGCTGGCCTCGGGGGCTCCAGTGAGGCAGCGGGGTGCGAATTGCTGGCAGAGATGGTCTGCAGACCCAGTTGCCAGGGGCACAAAGAGAACCCCAGAGAAAGGTGCATTTAATGTGAAGTTCTGAATCCATTTCCCAAAAGCCACAAATTCCCTAGTGGGTTAATTAGATAGAGAATCAATTACTCCGGAGAAAAAAAAATTTTTTTTGGTTAGTCTTGGTCTCAAAGTTAGTACCAAATGAGTAAAACAAAACAAAACAAAACCCACAATCCCACCTCTCCCAGCTCCAAAGATTTTATTGCTTTAGCCAGAAACGTCTTACCTTCATCTTGACCTTTGCACAGGAGGCCAGACTTTCTCTGCAGCCTTTGTGGACAAAAGCACTGCAGTCTGCAAGGAAAGCAACAAACCCAAGGTGACATTACCGAAACAAACAGACCCTGGAGCCCGCCACCCTGCCCCAGCAGCCCGTGGGCTTCCGAGGGAGCTCACTCCCACGTCAGAATGCGACTAAATGGAAGCACAGATTGCAGCCTTCTTCTAGGAAGCAGGCGTGTGATGTCACTTGGAAGAGAAGGAACAAGAGCAGATGTGATTTCTGATTAACAAAGACTAGAAGTCTGGAACTTCTCAGGCAAGAAGCTGAACAGCGACCAACACTAAAACTAAAACTAAAAGTGTCTGCCATCAAAACGTAAGTCTAAGTCACAAGTAAATTCATAAATAAAGCCCCGACAGGGGCTATGAACCATGTATGACCATGTGTCAAAGGGAGAGCATGAATCTGAAAATCTGTTTCTGTCCTTGTGCCTGGGGTCTTACCTACCCCAAGGTTTCTGCAACCTGCCCCGAGTCCAGAGCCAAAGAAGAAAGGTCATGAGAATGACCTGAAGCACCTCTGGGAGGCCTGACTCAAGAAAAAGCAGGCGACTTCCTGGATGATGAAGCAGAGACCACAATTTGCCAAGGACAACTTTATCTGAACTCTTATTTGTCACTCTCTTGGCCAGACAGGGCCAGTGACGTGGAAACGCAGCCCTGTGTGCCTCAGAAGGGTCAGCAGCACTCACTGCTGCCATGAAGTCAGAACCCAGTGCTGAGCCAAGAGGCCAGAGGTGAAGTAGAAACCAGGCAAGTGTCCGTCTGTGGGGACACATAATGACAGCTGCCTCTCCAGGGAACCGGCTCCCTGAGAAACTCAGCCAGATACCCTTCGTTAGGCAAGCGCTTCCCACAGACTCAGGAAGCACCGCAGCTCCTGCCTGTGTCAGCTGCCTGGTTCTGTTCTCCTAGTTCATCCGTATGGGCGGGGTGGGGGTGGGGGGCGTGGAGGACACCAGGATGGAAGCTGCCGAGCCCCAGAGCCCAAAGGACTTCTCCCATTTCTTCCTTAGCAGTTGCTTGTCAGCCCTACTTGGTCCACAGATCTCTCTCCCAACACACCGCTCACTGGGCTGTGATTATCCCGGGTGCTCCTGCAGGCAGGGGCCCTTCGACTCCCACCGAGTCTTTGATGCGGCTCTCTGGTGCAGGGCCTGGCTCGTGGCACCCGTTCAGATGTCTGTTCTCCCCAGAAGCCAACTGCCCCGACACAACCTTGATTACAGTATGTGAAATATCAATGACTTTTTCAAAAGAATACAAAAAGAACAGCTGTGAAACTAAGTTTGATTTAGGTCCTGACTCTGCTAATTAATTAGTTCACGTGACCCTATGCGAGGCCCTCCTCTACTGGTCTGTTTCCTCACCTATAAAATGAAAGACCACATTTCCCCCAAGTTCCTTCTGTCTGTGATTCTGTAACACTCGATGCAACATCTCCTGAAGAAAGGGATATTTTCCCAAGTAGATCCCACTAGACTGGCCCATGAGGTTCACGACGCAGGAGGATTTTCAACCTCTAAGTCATCAGAATTATCACCAGCAAAGGCCCATCCTTTAGGGCCTGGTAACCCGAGGAGCTCTGAGTCTCCTTTTGTCAGCAGAGGGGTGGGAGAGGGGCAGGCGGGGTGAGGGCTTGCTCTGGGCCTCTCACTGCCAGGCACAGCGACAGCTCTGATCTAGCTCGTGTCCTTCAGTCCCAGCCCATGCGAGACTCGCAGACTGGCCATTCTCCTGATGTCCTCCTGAAGCCAGAAGAGGCATCCGAGGTCATCTAGCGATGGCCGCGTGAGGGCCTCTCCTCGGGGAGGCCCACTCGGGAGAGCAACAAGAGGAAGAGCCTGGGAGGTTTTATCTCAGTCAACACTCTCTCCTCACTTCAGCTATTCTCTTCTGCAGGAACAGATGCCAGGGAGCTATATGGGTTTCCTAATATACATTGCCTTGTTCTTAAAAAAATATCACATTTATGACAAATTAAAACAACTTTCAATTAGGTTTTATTGTCTTATATTCCACTTACAAAAGAGCATTTTCTCTTCCATTTTAATGAAGATCGATACCATTTTAAGCATCTGTGGGCAACACAGGAAGCGGTGGGTTTGTGTGAAAACCTGCCACTGATTCTGATGTACACAAGTGGCCGCCCAGCGCTCTGTAAGCAGAGCTGTAGTCAGGCTGCATCTGCTGCCTTCCGCCCAAGGAGCCCCATCGTCCTATAGGGAATTCATGAACTGGTGACGATTTCTAAGGGAGTGGTGCTAGTACTTTTAAAAAACAGACTTCAGCGATATTCAAGTTCTCAGGCCAATGTCAGAGACTTAAAAGACAACCCCAACTGATGAATCATAAAAGCAGAAATCATGTTTAAAGTGTGCTTCCAGTAAACAACTTTTCACACAAATTCATTTTTTGGAGACATGTCCCCAAACCCACTGCTCAAGAGAAATTTTAGTACGTTCTATAACATGGTCACAAATCTTAGAGATAAATACTTTGCATCAACATCTGCTTAACGTACTCAAGTACCTACTTGAAAACCACTCAACTTGTTTCCCAGTTGCCCTGGACTTAACTCATAGCGATGGTTTTAGTGGTGTGTGTGGGTGATTTGGAAGCTTCGGCCCCACTGCCAGCAGTCAAACTCCTGAGGCTAAAACCTTATTCTCTGTTTTGGAAAACAGACCATTACCAAGAACACAATACTCGGAGACAAATTTAATACATTTTCAGCTCTCTGCCACAGACCATACCATGTTGTTAGGGAAGGCAAAGAATTATTTAGCCTCTTATTTATTTATTTTTTTGAAGATTTCCTAATAGCAGTAGACAACATGCCTTCATTCAAACAGAGGTTTATGGGAACAGGGCCAACCCCTAATTAGATTTCTCCCAAGTTAAAGAGCAAACAGCCCAGATTTCCATTTATTTTGTTACTATGAGGTAGCAACAAACAAAGGAAAAGAAAGGAAACCCCACAGGACTGGGACTAACATCCATCTGTTGTGGCTTTTTTTCTCTTTACCCTCCGCCACCAAGCAGCTCAAGTCTCCGGTGCGCTATTATGTACTGTGCATTCTTCCTCTTGCAGCAGAAAAATACAACCACCTTTTCGGAGAGACTAGTTTAAGAAAACCAGCTTTATGAGAGTTAAGAGGAGTGGCCAGGCCAAACTGAACTGAAATCACAGAACGGCGTGAATACGCAAGAACCGCCCACCAAGGGCAGGATTCCCCCTGAGCTCTCCACAGTCAGAGCTCCGAAGGAGGGGGTTTCTGATCCCTCAGTCCACTGATCATCAGGCCACAAGCTGACAAGTTCTGAATCTTCTGCTTACTGCACACAGATCTGAGCAGCAACACCGACCTGGTGAAAATTCTCTGATCCTTCTTAAGGATACAGGTTAAAGAATTACTTTATTTCTGGACAGAAAGATGTGGCTCCTTCCTACCATTTCACACCTCATCAAGAGTACTAAAACAGCAGAGACAACAAAAACCACTGAAGTCTGAGCAATTCAGATATACATGTTCCAAAGTTCTTTTTTTGGCAACTTCTTGTTAAACATCTTTGGGGCGTGTGGCATGGCCTGGTCTGGACTGACAGTTAGATACTAAGGCATGAAGATTTCTTGGTAACCGGTGTAATAACCACAGTGCTGATGTGCAGCGCAAGAGGAAAGCCACAAAAAAGAGCCAAATCATCTCAGCTGAAGTGCTCACATAACAGTACTTTTCAAAAGAATACTGGTAAACAAAAATTAAGCAAAATGCTGGCGTGAGACAAAACATGCAGATACATTTATTTTTCCTGTCTTACTGTGTTGTGGCTCAGGATCATCATCAAGTTCAGATACTAGAACTTCAACCTGTGTTTTTATATTTTGTATATTTGAAAGAAAATAAATATGATTCAGTTAATTAGCACAAAACAAAACTGCCCACTCTGCTTAAATAAGAATTGACTTGATTGATTAGACTCTTCTTTCACCTTCCTTTTCCCTGAACAACAAACCTTTCTTCAATCAACCATATCTATCTTACTAACTTACACAAGGAATGTGCTTTGAGTGGTCAGAAAACACCTCCCTAGAGAGCTGTCTCCCAGGTAAAACCCAAAGCAACACCGAAACATCCCACACACTTGAAACCCTTATGCTTCCTACTTAGGCTGCAGCTGTTCTGCTTGCTTACTTTTTTAATCAAGACGAACAACCATCCACAAAAGTACTCAGAAGCTGCTAACACAACAGAAAGTGAATCAATCATCTTCCTATCATCTTACATCTGTTTAAAACAAACGGAACAGAACCACTGGCCAGATCCAAAAGCCCAAACATAACAGACTCCTGGGAAGGACTCCACCGAGCATTCCAAAGACCGCACTCTGTGTGGCAGCGGGAAGGAACAGCTGACGGTCAAGGGCAGCTTTCCATAACTGAAGAAAGAGGAATTGGAAAGACACTCCCCTCCTTCCTCATTAAAGTGCCCCATCCTAAAGGACCTGCCAGGGTTCTCCTAAACTGAATTACTTGAGGTGGTCCCAAGGAGGAGCTTCTCTCTTTGTATTCACTGTCATCCCTGCGCCCCCAGGAAGAGGCTACGAGGGACCTGATCGCAGGCTCTGCTCCTTGCTATTCCTAGGCTCCGGGACCTTGCCCGTTTCTGTCTAGTCCTCATGAGGGACTCAGCTTTGGCTACGGTGGAGTCAATGCTGATTTGCTTTGCAGCACTCTATCCTATTGAATCTCTGAGCGTCTGCATGCAGGAGGGTCAGGGAAAGTGATTGAAGACCTGTGGAAGGAGGGGCCGATCAACACCGGCCATCACAACACATCCCCACCATGCACTCTACGTGCCTGACCTCCCTAACCAGGAGTCAAGACAGGCGGACCGGCTGCTTGGGGTCTGAGGCTCAGGGGCCAGAAAGCAGAGCTGTTAAACCAACGGGGAGGTTAAGAGCACAAGGGAGGCACACGACTAACTGGAGGGATGCTGCATTTACTGAGACTCCTGGGAAGATCCTGAACACTACGGGGGGTGGAGGGGAGGCAAAAAGATTCTGAGTCCTCCAATTACTCGTATTTTCCACTTCCAGCCAAGATAACAGATGGGTCTTCATACAAATACTCACTGCAGGCTCTGTTCTTCAGGAAGCTGGAGAGAACCACCCAATTACTTTGGTACTTTTGCTTCTTTGGGAAGATGACTATACATTCTTTCTCTCCTCTCAAGCCTTGATTATTTCCCCTCTTCTTTTTGTAAGTGGCAGGCCGAGCACACTGTTCTACTCCGCACACCTGAGTGCCACTCTCCGCATGACAGTGCAGCTGTGCTGTCTGAAAACCAGTCCCATGCCAGCTGCAGGCTCGATTCTGAGTCGTTAATTGGACTAACACCTCATACAGCCAAGGAGGGTAAACTCAACCATTTCAACCTATAAAAACAAATACAGAAAAACCAACGGGTGGCCTAAGGCAAAACACACTAACATAAATGAGACAGCTCTTTCCAACCTGAATTTAAATTGGAAAGCTGTCTGGAGCTAGTCATGGGGAGAGTTGTCCACTCACTATCACCATCAACCAATGGTTGGTACACCCACACGCCCACTGCTCTCAACAGCACAAAGAAAACCATTCTTTAGGTCTTCCAGACAGGTCTTCCACCTCTTTTGTCCCTAAACCTTCTCTAACACATCAGGACCCAGAGTTGGCGGAATCAGCTCCACTGCTTCTTGCTCAGGAGGGGCAGTCAGTGACAGTGACAGCCACACAGCAAACCCTCCTCACGGTTCTGCAGGGCTATTTTCCAGGGATAATTCTGCTCCTCGGCCACTAAGTTCCAGAGTCAAAGACCAGAGAACCACCAGGAAAACTTCAGAAACTATCAGTGAGCCAAGGCTTGCATTTGTTTTTACTCATACAAACAACATATAAGGACCGTGTCAATTCAAATGACTCAAAAATATAAAATAAAATCTTGGCCCCCTTCAATCTCTCCTCTCCTAATCTCCTTCTTCGAAGTGTTAACAGTTGGGTATATATCCTTTTAGATAGTCCTGTATATTTACATAAGCGAATACCATTTACTTGTTTTCTACAAAGTGGAATACGTACAGTATTTATGCCTTTTCCACTCACCCACATGTCTAGGACCCCTGTTTGCATCTGCAGATCCAACCCCAGTGGCTGGCAGGGTGCGTCCCACAGGCCACATCCAGCCCACCTCCATTTGTGAGCATGGCCACATTCCCTTCTCGTCCCGCCTGTGGTGCGTTCCTGCCACAAGCCCAACACGCTGCTGTCAGCTCCTCCACAAGAACGTCTGCCGACCCTGATCCATCCTGCGCTCCTCAGAGTCAGCCCAGTGTTCCATCTGACCTAATGAATATGACCTAAAGAGTAGGTCACATTTTTCCACAGTATGAATAATGCTGCCATGAGCAAGTACCAAGGATTATACGTTGAGACCTCTTTTTTATAAGCTGCTGTGTAAGCACCCTGAGAAAGGAGCCTCTAATTATTCCAACCACTAAAAAGAAAGGATAATCACGGGATGTGAGAGAGGTGCTAAACACAGCTGCAGTGGCCATCAGATTACCTTATATAAATGTATCAAATTAATACATTGTACACCTTAAATTTACACAGTGCTATATGTCACCTACCCTCAAAAAGGAATGAAAGGTGCCTGGCATACACTGCTGCTCAATAAATATTTGCTAACAGACCTCTTTTGAATGAATCACAATACCAACCACAGTACCTTGAGGAGTTCAGAAAACTGATCTTTACTGAGTAACTTCATTTACAATTAAAAAACCTCAAGGGCCTAATTATCGATAATTAAATGTAAAAATATAAACCCCGTCTGAAGTCATCAGGGTTCCCTGGATTATGCATCCAGCTCTCCCCTAACTAACCCAAGTGACACAGGAAAAGCCATTTCCTCCTTTTCTACAAGAACATAAATCACAACAACCCACTGATGAAGCACAACACTGAAATACGTGAGAGATCTCCGTGAAGATCCTTTAAGGCCTTGCTTTTATTCTTCAAGTTTTACTTAGTTAGTTTAAATCTACACCTCGGTTGTACGACGCCCTGTTCTTTCACTGGGGACTCTATTCACTTTAACCTTTTCACAGTCCTCAACATCTTCTCCTGCGTGGGCCCCGCCAACTCTTCCTCACGGTGGTCTACCTCTCTGTGCGTGTCGCCTACGCAGTTTTTATCGTAAGCCCAGCTCCAGCTCTGCAGGGCTCTTTCCCTCCCACGGGAGCCCCCCGCACCCCGCTTTGTCGAAGTGACCCTGTGGTGCAGTCCTGTGTTTGCTGCAGCTGGGAGCCCTCAGGGTTTCTCCATTCCTGGACTGGGATTCCATGACACTTCTAGTGAACATTTCTGAGCTTGGGGTTCCAGCACAAATGGAGGGTATAAGTTTTAACCCCAGATTTCATGTGTGGTGCAGAATTCTCACTCAGGGTCCTGTTGCCTTGCTGCTTCTGGACATCTGGAAGGGTAGGGTTTTTCTAGGCCCTTCAGCATGAATGTGAGTCTTTAAAACTCTTGGTTTATTCAGGGGCTCAGTTCCAGTGCCCACTGTGTGACCTGAAGCCACACATCCTGTCCCCAAGTGAGGGGGACGCTCTTCGTTGCTATGATTCTGAGTTCCCACGGGTACTTTCCTTTCTGAGGGCTCCGTTTGTTATTAGGCTTTTTTAAAAGAATGTATTTTATCAAACCTTTTTCTGTTTTATAGCAGAAGGTAGGTGTCCAGTCTACTTTACTGATGAAGTTCCTTGACTATCAAGTTCATACTGCCAATCAAGAAATACAATTCCGCCAAGTTTTTCTCCAAGACCAAAGCTCCTCTGACGGAGAACGGGCACTTGGCAGAAGGGATTCACAAAGTGATTCTTTGGAAGACAGGAGAGAAATTTCCCAGCTCTCACTCATACTGACTAAAAAGAGAAATGGGGTAAATGCATAGACGGCTATGCTGGGGCCTCCCTCTGCCTGTATGTGAGGCAGCTTCACTTCGCCTGTGACACGAGCGTTTCTGGAGGGAGAAGAGACTTCCACAAAGTCCTGCAAGGAAACTCCGACTCCACGACAGCAGCACAAACAACAACACTAGTAACTGACCAGAGAACAAGAAAACGCAAATAGGACCTCTCTCAGTCCCAGGATGAGCTCTCTGTCAGTGCCGTGCAGGGCACCTACGTAACTTTCATGTTAAGTATGTCAACCCTGTGTGAGAGGGCTACACATCTGTTAATGGTAGACAGACAGACAAGTGCTTGCTGAGACTGCACGAGGGAGCCGAGTTATCCCACTACCGAGAGGTGGGCTGTGTCCAGCTGCTAAGAAACCGGAGACACATTCTATGGGTGTCCTTGGCATGGTCCTATCAGGACGGGGGCTCCACAACAAATACACTGGGGTACCAGACAGTGGCAGTCTCTTTTCCCTGGAGGTCACATAAAGGTTATTACACTGGAATTCTCAGCTTGCTGGTGAGTCGCATGTGAAGGACAAGTGTGCATGATACCTGCCCACAAGGACGCATAAAGATTTAGATGACAGCCCCCAAGAGGTTTTTGTTTTTTAAATAGGACAATAAAACAAAGAGGGCTGCAGACAACATCTGGTGTATAATATGTCCACAAAAGTCATTTTACAAGAATATCGGTGACACAGCCGGTCCCTGAGAAAGTCACAACAGCTGTAGCACAGATATGACAGGCTGCGGGCTATGTGGTAGCTGTAACTTCACACTTGTTTTCTAGTCAAGACAGCAGAGACTGGAACTTATTATTGTAGTAACTTCCAATCTGCTGAAATAAACTTGTAAGAATTTCCAATTCCAAAAAGGGAACTATTTTTAGTAACAAGTCACTGGGATACTCCACACAAAGGACTGAACAGGAGATGACATCATGACATCACGGTCTGAGAGGTGCTCCTGGGAGCCTGAATCACGCACCAGTCAGCCTGCACAGGTACAGGTATAACGTGATGCCAATGGCCACAGCCCTGGGGGTGACAGGGCTGGGCCTAGGGGGCTGATCTGCAGACTCTGCACACGTCTGACCACAGAAGCCTCCTCGATCTGCCTTGGTGTATGCGACAAAGATGGTCATTTTCTATCTGTGCAACAAAATTTCTAGATGTTATGTCCTGGAACAGGTGTCTGCAAATCAGTGCCTGGGGGGTCAAAGCTGGCCTGTGGCCTATTTTTCTATGGTCTGAGAGCTACCATATTTTTAAATGGTTAAAAAGTTTTAAAAAATTAATAGGCCATGACACATGAAAATGACATGGAGTGCAAATTCTACTGTCCGTAAGTGAAGTTTCACTGGAACAGTCATGCTTGTCGGTTTATGTCCTGCCTCTGGCTGCTTTCACACTGACCCGACAGCATTCAGTCCTGGTGGCCACAAAGTCTAAGATATCTGCTATCTGGTCGTTGACAGAAACAGTTTGCTGACCTCTGTCTTAGGGCAGCATCTTATCAAAGCCAGGGACCACGGTCAGCTAACAGACTCAGCTTTCAGATGGTTTCAGCAGGTCAGCGGTAGCTCAACAGGGAACAGCCCTGCTTATGATGGTCCTCTCCCTTGGTGGGCTGCACGACCTGATCCTGACAGACGGCTGAAGACACACCAAAGTGCCAGAAAGAAAAGTGAGCACACATGACCTGACATGGGCCTCCTGGGGAGCTTCAAGTTTTGTGTCCCAGAGATGGTTCGGACACCGACACAGACTTCTGGGACGGGCTTAGGGATAAGCGGTAGAATGTATGAAATTGGGGCTCTCTTAAAAAACACAGGCTCCATGTTCTACATCGCGAATGTTCGTCCTCAATGGTGTTTAAGGAAAGATATAAAAAGGACTGCTTCTCCCCTAAAACGAGGAAGAGATGAGGGGGTGGGATGGACAGGAAACGAGACATGAGCTTCCCTGAGTCGAGAGAGGAAGCAGCACAGCTCTTACTTGCACAAGCGTAGGCATCTCTGTTGGTGAAAGGCTTTGTGCACTGGCTGCAGCTGATCGGGCCCACGACAGGCATGGAGCTGAAAGAGTGGCTGTTGAGGTTCTTCTTGTCCTTCTCCTTCTCTTTAGAATCCTTCTCCTTCTCCTTAATTTTATCTTTCTCTTTTTCCTTTTCCTGCCAAAGAAAACAATCAGCAATTCATTGAACACCAGCGGGCCTTCCTCTGCCCTGTGCAACCCAGGTGGAGGAGTGTGGTCAGCAGCAGTTGCTGCCGACGGCTTTGAACAAAAGTTAGGAAAGTTGCAGCACTAGACACCGGAAAGAGGCTTCTAATGTTAGCGTAGGACATGTCTGGAGTGGCCAAGAATCCTCCTTAGTAAGCCAAAGCCCAGCCCTCACGGCAAATGGGCAAGGAGTTCAGGGCCGGCTGCAGGCAGGGGCAGACGAAGGGCCAGCAGCAATTCTGGGAGCAGCCTGAGCAAGAGGAAAGATGTTCAAGCGGCAGGAAGAAAAATCACACCGATCCCAAATCTAAGTGAGGGCACGCCCTGAGGTTTTCTCCCTTACTCTGGCCAGAAATGTTAAATGCCCCCCATGTGTACAAGCTCAATTGTTACTAATTGGAATTGCAAGGTTCACAAATGTTAACTTTGGCCCAATTTTCCAACTGGGAGGAGGAATTTAAACTCTGAAAACTTAATAAATAGTGCTGAGTGCTAGATCCTAACCAAACATCTAAGGCAGTCAGGGACGTTTCAGGGGCGCACTACACCTGGGAGGCTGAGATTGTGGGGTGTAACCATGCTTGCCATGAATGGTTCTTGCCAGGCAGAGCAAGTGGCTGGTTAATCAATATCAACGGAATGATTTCCTTTCAAACCAATGGACCATGAACTACAATTCACAGAATGCACTTAGCAGCTGCCATAATCACTAACGGTGGGGTACCCATTTTCTAGGGAATATGACACCACTGTGGCACTCTAAAATTTCCTGGAAAACGAGTGCCCCAGAGTCAGTGACAATGACAACTACTGCCTTGCACATATATTATTTCATCTGATCCAACAACTGTGAAATAGGTAGGGTGGGCATTAAGCTTCCCATTTTACAACTAAAAATAAAAATAATAACAGCTAAATTTTTTGAATAGTTACTATGTGCCAAGCACTGTCATAAGCAACTCACATGTATTTTCTTGTAACAACCCCATGAAGTAGTGAGTACTGCTTATTATCTCTATTTTACATCTGAGGAGTTTGATGCTTAGACACATCTAATACTGCATTCGAGGCCACACACCAATAACTGCCTGAGCTGGAATTAAGATCCAGAGCTGGCCAACTCTACAGTTCGGCTCCCCTTCACGCCGCTCTACTGCCAAGAACTGGAGAGGTTTGTTGACTCACAAAAGGTCACACAGCAAATGATGAGCAATCCCAGCTTCCTACTCAGAACTGAGACGACAAATGTTTGCTAAGGCTATGATTCACATCCAGTTCGTCCTAGTAGAAGGCGCATGAAAATCCAAGCGCTGAATTGACACACTTTAGAAGTATAAAAAAGTTACAAGAGAGGAAGGGAGAAAAACTAACGTACTTCTCTTTACAAAACAGGAAGCTGTTCTCAGTGGAAATTAGTAACCGCTAAAGTACATAAAACTCTAATAAAAATCAATAACAAAAACTGAGTTTTTCAAGTAACTTCTTTCTTTTACCTAAATTTTGCTGAAGGCTTTTCCATATGTAAGATGTCCAACTGAAAAGCACCTGACCTTCTGCTCGAGAAAGCTCATGCACGCTCCACGGGCAAAACAAATCCACGCAACTCCTGCTCTCAAACCTCGAGACGATCTTCCAGTCTGAACACATAACAAATACTACCCTCCTCCTCTGCAGCAGCCCACCACAGTCCGTCCAGGAATAAAAACTAAACGAAACAGCAAGCTCCACTGTCTCTGTCTCCAGCTATTAGAATTCAGGGCTTTAAAGAAGTTGAGCTCTTACCTCACCATGTTTCGGTCCTATGAATCGCACTGTGATGAGGGGCACTTCATGAAACCGACCCCATTTTACCGACATGACTGACCCCCATGCCAGGAAGTGTGCTCTCACGGAAGGAGGGGCTCATGCCGGCAGGGCAGAGCCCAGCAGCTTCGCGCTGCCATTAGAGAACCCTTACAGAAGCCGTCAGAGGAAGCCAGAGACTGGTTGAGAAAGGAAAGGAGGGAGGAGGGCTGAGGCTGCTCGTTTCCTTAACACGAGCTCAACTATTCGAATGCTGCCAGTGGAGCTAGCTACCCTAGTGGCACAGGACACAGGAAACGAAACAAAACCAATTCCCCAAAATGTGTGCATGGTGCTGAAGTTGCAAGACGGGAACCCTGGTGAGGGCTGAAGCCACTTTTTAAACACTGGAAGCGAGAAAACACATCTCGCCTATTTAAGAACAAACACCTCATATTGGAAAAAAGCAGTATGTTTCCCTAAGAAACTTTTTGGTAAAGTCGCCCGTGGTAAGCAGCGATGGGCTGTTTCCTGAAATTTGACATTTCCCTGTTTAACAACTGACAAAAAGCTTTCGCCGTGTGCCGGGAAATGGAAGCTAGAAGTGTTTAAAGGGGAAGGTGCAGACAACAACTACGCCAGGATACTATGAAAAAAATAATTTTTCATCCTTTTAAAATCTGCCAATTTAGACAAGCACTTAAAACGTGAAACATGCTGTGATTATGCAACTGTCATGCTGCAGAATTCTAATCAAAGAAGGGAATGAGTGAGGTTAAGAACTTGCTAAAACACTTCTAACCACCTCTTAGTTGTCTGCAGAGGGGAGAGCCTAGGAAAAAGAAAAAGAAAATCCTCATGCTACACTGCTTTCAAGAGGGCCCCTCCACTCTCTCCACACAGGAGAACATCATGCTTACTGCTGTCTGAACACTGTGGGAAGCAAACTCATTTACCAGGAAACAGACCTATCTCTCAAAGGTACAAAACTCGACAAAAGCAGAAACTATCAGCCTTCCTGTTGTACTTCCTGTTTAGGCTCTCCGCTTCAAAAACACACCCAAAACATTTATCTATTAACTCATGCCAGTTATTGGTTAATTCTTAAAGGGACATGTGAAGGATTAGTCTCAATTTCTCAAATCCTACACATATGCAGCCCAATGCTACAGATGAACTGGATTATCCAGGAAGGTGAACCATATGCCACCCTGTGGCTGTCTTTGGGATCCTCTGAATATAATTTAACAATGGTTTATTATCACATATTATAAATGAACATAACAATTAACATGCCAATTATATATCAGTTAATAACTACAAATTACTTTATTGTGTGTGACTATATAGCATGCTTAATTGTAAGGAAAGTAGAAATTTCCAAACCATTCTTAAAGACTTTAAGAATCAGAGGTGGTGATTTAATATAATCTGCAGTAAATGCTCAAACTTTCCTTTAAGAAAAAAGGAATGGTTACACTGTGCAATGAATGAATAAAAGCAGATTAGATGAGATCTAATAGCACTTCTTTAAAAAATAATTTAAAAGCAAAAAGTATATCATTTTCATAAAGAACGCATTCCCAATCTTTAACATTATCGAGAAGCGACATTATCCAGTAGCTGTGAAGTGAGCTGAGTTAGTGTGATGTCACCAGGAAAACGCTCGCTCATCCATGTGCCATGGTTCAGAGAATGAAGCACTTCTGCAGGCAACACTCTGGGCGGCACAGCGGTATATAAACACAGGGTATTCACCGTAATTTAAAAGCGTGCCACTTTGGTATTTCCTGTATCTCTTACTATCTTTCAGTACATTGGCAGAAGCCAAGCTATTCTTCTAGAGGTTCTAAAAAAATGTCATTTAGAGTTAGCTAGTAACAATCATGAAAGGTGACTTTTTTTTTTTAAGATTTTATTTATTTATTTTTTAGAGAGGGAAGGGAGGGAGAAAGAGAGAGAGAGAGAAACATCAATGTGCGGTTGCTGGGGACCGTGACCTGCAACCCAGGCATGTGCCCTGACTGGGAATCGAACCTGCGATGCTTTGGTTCGCAGCCCGCGCTCAATCCACTGAGCTATGCCAGCCAGGGGGAAAGGTGACTCTTAAACGTCTTAATGTATTTGGTCACCGGCGTACTCCAAACACCTGACAACATGCAACAGAGTGCAATCTAGGCTTAGAGCCTTGTCAGTTTTTTGAGTTTCCATTGCTAGAGATAGCACCAGCCCTCAAAGGTCAAATCGTGAAGCCGAGAGGGAAAGAGGAACCATCTCATTGCAAAAGAATGTTGTAGCTCTGATAAGAGGTCAGTCGATACTGCTTCTGCCAGTGATGACAGACTTCCCTCTCACACAAATTACCTTCTTTTCTCCTGCCCTTTCTCTTCACCCTCCCAGGAGCAAAACGTCAGTCTTTTGCTTATTAGAAGAGTCACAAAGAAAAAGATACTTTCAGTAGCAGATTTTGTTTAAAGGGGAGCTGGGAAAGAGTACCACCTGCTGGAAGTCAGACTGTGTGGGGGGTCTGTCTTAATGTTACCTAGTTCTGTGATCTGCAGCAGGCTGCTTTGTGCTGCAGGTGGTACAGCAAGGAGGCCGGGATGACTTTTAAAGGTCAGGTTCTAGGACCTAAGTTCACGCCTACATCATCCTGCTCATGCCTGTCTGTGTTACCTCAGCCATGCCATGGCCGGTGAACTCACTGCTGCACCTGGAATTCAGGGTCACTGTGGAGCTGACAGGGAGGGCAACCTCCACTTAGTTACTGATCTTCCAATTATCCGTTTGTTTGAATGAGATATTCCAGTTTAAAAACATTTTAAAATCATACGAACAGACCATACAATTTTTCAAGGGACGGTGTGTTAGCACCCAGCAGAACACTGAGACTACAGAAGTTGCTCTAACGTTTGGCTGACTTATAGTGACCTTTCCAAGGAGACTTTCTTTTGCTGATGCCAACCAGTGTCTGAGCCAGCAGTGATAAGTAAAATACACACAGCTCTGTTTTAAGCCTTGCTGCCCATATGTGGAATACCACTAAGCATTCTGCCCTCTTCAACCTTACTTTTGACTTGTAAAACAAGGCTATGAAGTTAATAGTCATATGCAGTTATTCTAGACACCACTTGCTAGATTCTCTGCATTGTCTTCTAATTTCCTGACGGCCCCTTTCCTGTCCACCCTGCACCTGGGCCACAGAAGAGAAGAGAGAAACCAACTCCGGTGGCAGGTTGTACGGAAAAACTCCTCTGACTATTGAGCAAACCTAGTGTTTTCTAAAAGAGATCGTATTTGCAAAAACCAGGAAAATACATCAGCTATATTTCGACCACCCCACTTAACTGAGGGCTTAAGAAGCCCGTGGTTTTGTTTGGGGGCAGGGTGTGGGAAGGAGTGTGGGGAGGTGCCCATTTACAGCAAGACCCTTGAGGGTTTACTCCCCTGCTTCTGAGTGTGTCTGTGTGCACCTGTGTATGTGCCCCCCCCACCCCCCAACGCACACAACGTGTACATAGCAGTTCCTTGGCAGGAGCTCCTTAACTGATTTCCAGTATTTTTCACTTTTTTCTTATTTTGTTGGAGGCTGGCCGGGAGGATAAATGCAGGGCTACAGCAGTGGGAGGCTGAAAGTTTTCCCCCAGCATTGGGAATCAATATGTTATCTCCTTTTCTTTCTTTCTCTTTAAAATACAATTTAAAAGTTGCCCAGGCTGGTGTGGCTCAGTGGGTTGAGCACTGGCCTGCGAATGAAAAGGTTGCTGGTTGGATTCCCAATCAGGGCACATGCCTGGGTTGAGACTCAAGTTGTACTCCCAGTAAGGGGTACGTGAGAGGCAACCACACACTGATGTTTCTTTTCCTCTCTTTCTCCTTCCATTCCCCTCTCTAAAAATAAATAAGTAAATAAGTAAATAAATAAATACAGTTTAAAAGCAGATTAAAAGAGCAGATATCTCAGTGCGGGGTTATTACAGGTGATTTTTATTATTTTTATGTTTTAATTATTCTTATAATGAGCATGGAAAAATTAACAACTATACAAAGACGTGTACACGTTATCTGAACCTCAGGCACTACAGAGGATGTACTGCAGCATGCTCCTAGTTAGGAAGAGATCTAAGAATTCACCTTTGTCTTAAAAGTTCTTGTTACTTTCTGTGGGACCATCTTTTTGACCTCTAAACCCAAATGTAAGTGCTTTCCGCCCACGGATCTTGGCATAACCCCCTGCAGCTGCACTGCAGACCTGATGGCCGATGCCGGCACCTGGACCTCTGGTTCCACATCGGGGCCACACACGCACCCAGACACGATGTCTCAGTCCCACAAAAGCAAGACAGGTAAGATAACGTGTGAAAATTTCTTAGCATGTGGTGAAAACTCAGTTAGTGGTATTGCCTCTTATTATTTTTCTTGCTGTTATTTTTCTTCCATTATTATGCTATCTCGGAGTGTTTCTCTGAATCTACTCCCATGCACTTACACCCTGCATTAGGTTCTTGGGTGCAGGCAGGCTGTGACAGTGACAGGAGCCTCCAGGTGACTGACTGAGGTGTCACACAAGGAATGCCCACGACAGTACTCACTTTGCTCTTTTTACTGCTGGACATTTTGTTCTTGATGTAGCTGAAAGTGCGGCTGACTTTCGTGCCACTCTTCCCTTCGAAATCCTTCTTGGAGGGGCTCTGGGGCAGAAAATTGTAGTTCTCTTCTGTTATACTACATAAAAACAAAAAGACTGACTTAAAAAAGAAGGACTATATTAGTAATTTTTTTAAAATTAAAACGTCTTCCACAAAATTCTTTGCAACCGTTTTTGTCACACACTATTTTTCCTACAAGTCAGTCACCTTATATCCTCACGGAAAATGGGAGGAAGAGTAAGAGACAGACAGAGGCTGCTGAACATTTTGCTACAACGCCGTCTGAGACCGGCAACAGCCCAATGCCCATGCTCTGTCGTCAAAGGCGCTGCATCATTCCGAATCAGCACAAGGGGGAGTCCAGTCCAGTCAGAGACTCTGAGAAAGACTTTAGTCATGTAACTTTCCTTACAATATGCTGTTATAACTACACAATTTTATTACTGATTGTGCATCTCTCACTGTGCACAATTTATAAATTAAACTCTATTCTTCATACATGCAGAAAAAATATGGTATGTATAGAGGTTAGTCCCGTTCACAGTCTCAGGCACCCACTGAGGGTTTTAGAGCGCAGCCCCAGAGGACCCGGGGGCATAGCCACCCCCCAACGCACACCCCCTGGAACCAACTGTTGTTAGACTTATGAATTAAAAACCTCCATTAGCAAAGAGTACTAGCGTTCATCAAGTCAAACAGAAGTGTTTCCTACACGATGAAATGCACACAATAACCATCATTCGAAAGAGTAACAACAGTGGAAAAGTACTAAAGACATTTAGAAAGGGCATAGTCTCATTACCAACCACTTCTAAACATCATTCCAGGTTTATCACTCAAGAAAGTGAGAACCCAACAAACTCCACACATGTGGTTTACTTAGTTAAATGTCATAATACATTCTGGATTTCCTTCATCTCCCTTCGGGAGAAAGAGTAATAAACAAATGTCTGGTACCTCTCTGTCAGGTTAGCACTGGTGCTGTGGAAAGGCCGGGAATCTGGAAAACAAGAATGGCAGAGAAATGTCAGAACCAAAGGACTGTACCCGAAGGGCAGAGAACATGTCTAAGCTGTTTACAGTAACACAGATAAAAAGCAGGGACAGCATTTGAAAGCCAGTGCATGGTGCCTTCTCCTGTGAAGGGTTTGGTAGAAGAGAAATTAAACCAGAAACCCTCAAATTAGAACTGTGACAGGGAGTGAATTTCCCAATAAAGAAGTTTAATCCAGGATCCAAGTAACTGAACAAACCCCAAATCAAGATTTTTTTCCTAATGTTCAAACTGAGACATGTTTCACTCTTGTTCTTATCAAATGTTCAGTTCCCACAGGCCATCATTCTGAGATGATGTTACAGGAAGAATACAAAATGGGAAATTAAATATCATATTCTGTTAATTTCACTCTCAGGTAGTTCTTTCTACACTGAAAATCTAGCTAACATGTATCTGGTATGTTCCTGAACATTCTGGGAAAAGGGTCCAGGGACAGGAAGAAGAGTCTGAGCTGGCTTATATGGTCTGGGGCATGCCACTAATCTGAGGTGAGGAGTCCACTTCCTCCCTGTGAGAGCAGGGGCTGGCGCAGGCCCTCTCCAGGCTGGTGGTGGATCGGATGAGCAGTGCAGGTCCATTCTCCCCCCTCCCACAACCACCAGGCCATAAACTGCAGCAGGTCATTAAAACTAAGGCCAAGTCAGACAGCAGGGCAATGCTAAGTAGAACAACAGAAGGAATACCACTCTTTTTAATGCTTAAGCTCCCAAACTGTTCTAGATTCTGGACAGAAATGCAAAACTGTAGTTATTATTAAGTAAACAGCTGACAGGTGGGAATAACGCATAAGAAACTTAAACTCTAAGTCTACAAAAAGACTGCTTTCTATACGGTTTGTCTTTTACCTACTTGGGGTTCTTCTTCTATTTTGCTGATCATGTATGGTCAGGCGAGAGGGGCCAGATGAGCCCATTAAGAATAAGATCCGGGACCTGCTCCCCGCCCCCGTTTGGCACGGTCTAGGTGTGAAATCATCAGCATGTTAACCTCAGGAGGCCTTAGCTTAAACAAAACCAATCAATGACAACAAAAAAAGCAACCCCAAAGTATGGTTCAGAGCAGCGGCTTTAAAACTTTTTCCACCCAACGGAGCCTTGAACGTTACAAGCAGTGTTAAGCTTTCTCAGGCTGCCAGGACTCTGTTGTACACTTAAGCAATTACCTAGTAAGTTACCACAGTAGCGATATGAACAAACTGAAAACGAAATCCATAAAAATACCAACCAGCACAGAGCCTGGCCAAAGACAGGCTAACAGTAGATTTGGGCTGAATAAATTAAAAATGGTAAAAACAGTACATAACTTCACAGTGGGAGAATCTATGGCTCCTGTAACAGTTTCCAACTTTGTCATTGCTGGAAAAAAATTTTTTTTCATTTACTATGATCTTTTGGATGAGGTTTTTGAAAAGTCATTAGTCCACCGTGGCTCTGAAATTCCTAGTGTGGTCAGGTTTTCAGAGCATCTAAGGCACAAGCGGCAAACACAAGGCCCACAGGCCACATCCGGCCTGGCACCTTGTTTCTACTGGACTGCAGCACCGAGCTCTCACTTAACTGTTAGGAAGTAGTGACATTTACACAGTCCTAAAATCACATTCAGCCCTTTGAAGGCAACCGTGAGGCTGATGTGGCCCCGGGGAAAGTGAATTTGACACTCTGAAAGGGACAGAAGAGCTCATGTGACTTCCACGACATAAGTATTCACAGAAGCAAAAAAACCTGCCATCGAAGCACACCTGTTCATAGGTCTGCGAGCACAGCGCAGCAGACACCGCCTTGCAGATTCACCGTGTCCACACCGCCACTTGGAAACCGCCCCAACCCGAGTTTCCTAAACTTATGTGACCCTAAAACCACCTCTTCTGTTTCTTCCTCTGCCCCCCGGCCCCAATTCTCACGGGTAGTTCTGAGTTTAAGGAACACATTTTGAGGAAGGCGGGATATGATTCGAAGGTTTCTTCGAGCCCCTATACTTTGATGAGTCCACCATAATTTTCTATTAGAGGTAGAAGAAACTTGCTGGCACCTTTGTTCTTTTTTTCTGTCACCTGACCTATTTTCCACAGTATCATCAATAGGCTGAAATGAAAGAACCTCAAGAATTTCTGAACCCTCGAAGTTGTAAGTGGATTCTGGTAAAGAGTAGTATCTTACTGTGTGCCTATTTACCAAATCTCTCTTAATTATGAAGAAGTACTGAACACGTATGCCTGCACTAAAAGGAAATTAACTACAGTTTGTGGTTCTGTGTAGAAGGTACTTTAAAAAGAAGGCAAAAATGTCACCCTGAGATAATAGTGCTTAAATATTAAACTGTAATATTCAAATATTAAATTATTAAATAAATATTGCTGAAACTCAGGGTCAGCAAGCAGTCAAGAATTAAGGTGCTCAACCATGAAGATATTATAATTGCGTGGGACTCATTAGTTACAGAAATGAAGGCAATTCATTATTTAGCTTTATATTAGAAATAATTTTCCATTAAAAATAATAATCCTGGAATACTGTAGAAATCTTGCACAAATGAAAACAGTTAATTTTCATGAAAGGAGGGATTCACTTCCTTTCCAAGTTTGCTAAAACTGACACCTTGTCAAGTTTTTAAACTATGTATCGCCAAGTAAGGACATATTCATCTGAAACCCACAGTGTAGAAAAAGGACTGAAAAAAAAGTTGCAAGGAAAGAAAACAGGAGGAAAAGGTGAGAAGAAAAACAGTATTAACATTAGCTGGTAAACAGCACAGGTGGGCACCCAGACATCTGTCCCACGAGACAAAGTAAGTGAAACGAGGAATGATGAAGATTACATCATCGGACGGAAAGTTTTGCGAAATCAGCACTCGGTATTACGGAAGGCGCGAGGCGGGATGGGAACACACCGCTGGTGCCTGGGGAGGCATTTGCGTCCTGGGACGGACTCTCGTGCCCTGGAATCAGGCCACCGGATTAATCAGAGTGCATAGTGTACAGAAGACCAAAACTGTCTCACCAAATTAATTTTCAAAGCAAAGCATGACGACAAATGGTTTAGACAGGAGGGCATGCAGGGGGATAAAGGTCCCCAAACCACTTCCTAGTGCCAAGCCGAGAGCATTCTCAGTGCTTGTCAGGTGCGGGAGAGCAGCCCCTGGCTCCCAGGGTTGCTTACTTACACTGTAACTCCTCCTCCTCATCACTGGAGTGAGAAGAGCCCAGAGAAAAGAGAGTTTTAGACTTAAGGAGGAGCGGAGAGATGCTGACGGTGAAGGAGATCTGCCTCGCGGGCGGCGGCGGCGGCGGCAGGGCTGAGAAGTGGGTTAATGGGGTCATTAGAACAGGCACAGATTACACCAGGGCGATGCTGAAGGCACCTCCAACCCACTCGGGACAGAACATTGTCACTGGCCCGTATGGTTCCCAGAGAGGCTATCTAGGCAAACAATGCAACTTATTCACATTTTCATCTTTATTTCTGAACACGTAGGATTCTAACACAGCTTTAAAAAATCCATTCAACAAATATGAACTTGTTTGATTATGAAACAATAAATAAATTTTTAAAAATATTTTATGTATTTATTTTTAGAGAGAGGGGAAGAGAAGGAGAAACAGAGGGAGAGAAACATCAATGTGTGGCTGCCTCTCGCACGCCCCCTACTGGGGACACGACTTAGCTCGCAACCCAAGCATGTGCCCTGACTGGGAATTGAACTGGCGACCCTTTGGTTTGCAGGCCAGTGTTTAATCCACCGAGCCACACCAGCCAGGACCTAAATTATTTTTAATGATTATAATTCATAGCCAGAGGGGTTTTTTTCCCCTTCAAAATAAAACTGCATCTGGCTCTCTTCCTCCTCACCCCGAATTCCTCATTCACTCCTGCCTCTTAACTGCAGTCTGTACACAATACATACCGGGGACTCACCACTTCTGTCTTCCGGCCAGGTCTGTCCTTTGAGCTCACAACCAGTTCACCTGACTGCTCACGTGGGGGTGGGTATCCCACAGGCAGCTCAAAGAGAACAAGTACCTAAGTAAACCCATCTTCCCTCTAGACCTGCTCCTCCGCCTCTAACCCTTCACTTCGTGGAGTGGGACTAACTCTGATTCATTATTCAAAACAGAAACAGGAATCCTTACATCACAGCTCACTCAGTCCTTTGGATTTTGTCTTCTGGAGTTTTTTCAACACCAACTTCTCCCTGCTGTCACTACTCCAGGCCCCAGTTCAGGCCAGCAAATGCTCCCACCTGAATTTTGCTATACTCCGCCCGCCTCTCCTACCCAACATGCTCTTCAGGGCAGTGGTCTGTCTGAAGTGTTTCATTCAAGTCATGAATCAATTTAATCAATTGACAGCACTCCACTGCCCTCAGATAACAAGCCCAACGCCCTCAGTCCTGCTCTCCACGTACTAATTCACTGAGCAAACCTCTCTTTTTCTTTTGGTCTCAATGTCGCTATTATTTATCCCAAATTAAAATGTGTATGTATGTAACATATGTAATATATCACGTAATAACCATGTATATATTCAAGCCTTGCAATTCAACCAAAGACCAACGGAAAAATTCCATCTGCCTGACTCAATTTATGCCCTGACATATCTGTCCGTGTCACCTTTTCCAACTAGAAGCACTGTAAGAAAATACGTGTGTTCCACTGCATTCTCACTGCACTGGCCACAGTTTAAAATGAGAGAGGAAATTAGCAGAGAACGTAGAGATAACATATCCTCATCAGCACTGATGCCTAACTTCCCAGAGGTGCACCCTGATCTTTGGCCACTTGGGTTGCTTATCTTTTCAGATCTGGTGCTTGTCACACATGTAAATGGCACAGTGTGGCTCTCCAGACAGACTTCACCGCCATGCTCTAATGAAACTTTCCGATCACAAGCCAGTGTTCCCATCGAGGCACGTACAAGGAACCTGGCCAATTCCCACATAGGGAGTGAGGGCATACGACTGACCCCAAGGACAAGTGCCCCTGGTAAACACCCTTCTGTGTGACAACGAAGCAAAATGAAGGGGAAAAAGAAATTCATGAAAGAAGCCCGTGAAGGGAAAACATCTCATGGGTATGACCCTCCTTGTAACGTTATCCCTGCTAATGTGCTACGGTTCTCCCAGGGAGAGAATCAATCAAGCAGTTTCTCTACAGTTTGTAGGCACCTTCTGGGTATGAGCAATGACAAGTTTAAAAACTGAATTATTCTGTACAGCAAAAATGAACCCGACTCTTTAAATTCTAAATGGAAACCACATAAAAGTCTCCTGGCAGGCTGGGAGCCTCCACCCAATCCTCTCTGATGCAAGGACGAGGAGTGATGCAAACACACTTCCGGGAGCGGATGGAGAGGGCGAGCCCTCCTGGCGTCTTTCCCACATGACACAAGCAGCTCGGGGCTGCCTTGATTCTCCAGAAGGAGCCAGCAAGATGCTCCATCATGTTCCTCCCACCAACACAGCAAATCTAAGACACGAGTCAGGAAGCTTTCCCACCCACTGTGGTCCCTCAATAAGCTGTCACTAGTCTACCTGACATCCCAGAAAATGACAGAAAGATTTGAGTCACCACCTTTACTCAATATTTCCCTCCACATCGATGGATTTTTTGCAACAGATCCCAGCTTAGAAATGGCAGTAGGGGTTTGTCTGTTTTTCTCATCTGGCAAATGACACAAGACATTCCAGACGGCAGCCCAGTCCATTCTCAGAAATGTGTAAGCGTGAAAGACTGTGGGAGGAGCAGCTCATTTCTTTAAAGAAAGAGGATGGAGCATGGGAGCAAGATGGACAGCAGTGAGTGGGGGCTGATTTCAGAAAGCACTTTGCTCCTAGCCACGGGCGTCCATCAGACATAGCCACTTAAAGAACACGAGGGACGCTGCCCTCGTTTCTCTCAGGCTGCTGAAGCTGGGCAGAGAGAAATGGGCCTGGGCTCTGTTTTGGGCATGGGGAACTAACTCCCTAACGACAACAAGTACTTATTATAAGGCAGGAAGCATGCTAAGGACTTTAGGTAAATTCACATTTAAAACATATCACATTATTATCGCTATTTAATAGTTCAAATAATTGAGGCAAAGTGTTTCAGTATCTAGCCCGAGGTCCCAAAGGCACTAAGTGGGCTTACGATAAAATGCAAATTGAAGTACATGAAGTGTACTGAACACTGTATACGATAAAATCACTGTGTGTGCAGTAATCATGGTAGTTTCAGCTAGGAAGACCATGACCGGAGATGGCTCATGCAGCACTCAAGCAATCTAGAATTGGAGAGCTGAGTCTGTGGCAAAGCTAGAACTATCTATCCAGTTATGCTGATGCTCAAAAGCACAGCACATGAAACAGAAGTTTCAGTCTCCTGTTCAACGGCCCGGCTTTTTACACCTGTTTGTAAAGAATGTACCATGTTTCTGGTGCAAAATACAAAAATACAGTTGGGAAAATTAACTTAATTATGTAAGGGGAGGGACTCGGGAGAAATGGCATCATTAGAGGTGACTATCCTCCAATTAGAGTACACGCTGACTCAGGGAAGGAGGTGGGGCTCGTCAACGACTTCCTGACCCCTCCCTCCAAACCTGCTGCAAGAACACTGTAAATTAAGATGAAGACGCCCTATTTTAACAAAAGGACTGAACGCTTACTTAGAGCCCTGCTCTGGGCTGTCAGTGTCTCTCAGTGAGCTGAGCACAAACCATCCTGGCCACAGGAGGCAAAGCTCCATGAACCAGCCCCTCTGGCACCCAAAGGCAGTGTTTCTTGGGAGTCAGCCACATTATTTATAGTGTCTGGCTAGCAACTGAAAACACAGTAAAAAACCATCTTGCTTTTTTTTGGGAAAAATAATGAAGTATTTCATGCCCAAGGCCAGAGAATGTGTGACAAAATATAGGAAAAAGATCTCTCTTTGGGACATAATCTGCTGGTGCTGGGTGTTTGCTGCCGTTGGAATAGAGTCTCCACCAGGCCACTATACTGGCTAGTCCTGGAAGGAGGGTACGGAGGGCTGACATGTCTCACAAAAGGGCTTTTTCTTGTCTGTCTCTGGCACACCAGGACCATCAAATCCACTATCAACTATTTTCTTAAAATAATTTCCATTCTATACCAGCAAAACCTCTAAACCAAAGCCCAATCAAAACAAAACCCAAACCCCCAAAAGAGCAGCTGAAGCTATTTCTGTTATGGTTCTGTGAGGTTATGCCTGTATCTTTGAGAATAAGTGAGGTTAGGCACCTTTACTCAAATAGGCCAGATCTGTATTTGAAGTAGTAATCGTAGGAAAAGGAGAACACAGTTTAAGAGAATTGGCCAACACGTCTCAACTCCACAGTGGGAATTAAATCCAGGAAGTCATGGCTGCAGACAGAGCATGCTGTGAACTCAGGGCAGCTACTTCTGTCCCTAACTGTTTAACAGGGGCTTTGTCAGGGGACACTGAAGAAGCACCAGAAACAGCAGTTTACTCCCTTTGCTTCAGCCTCCTGGGTTCTTGCTCTTTTAGCAAAGAATGTAATATATCACTCCACCTTTGTTGAGAATTTAAATCTTTACATCAAGACCTCACACTGGCAACTCATTTAAAAAGAAAAATCATTATTTTAAAAATAATACAAAAAAGTGGGGTTTTCCAAAGAGCAAGCTGCCTTTCTGTGACAAACATTTGCATCCAATGCAAATGTATTTTTGAGCATCTTTCATTTGCAAAGGCCCTGTGTTTATGGCCGCCAGACATCTCTTTATAACCTCATAGCCAGTGGACCCTGAATTTGCATGCAGTGGCATTAATCAGTTTCTGATGTAATCCCCTTGGCACTCACTTAACTAAAACTCTATTTCAGTCTTTGTCCTTCATGAACTTGACATCTTTGAAGAGCTCAGAAAAATAACACTGGATACTATTTGGATAATGGCTCTGTGGTAAAATAAGAGAGCATTGTTAAGACGTAAGAGTATCATGTGTCTTCACATCTGGGGACTCCAGGTGAAGAGTATATGGTAATTCTTTGTATTGTTTTTGCAACTAATTTTAAAGTTATTACAAAATAAAGTTTTAAAAAATATGTCAGGTTTAGGCCCCCAAAATATAATAAATGTATTAAGGAGATTTTTAGGTAGCAAGAGAAGGAAGACCACAGAACTGAATTCTATCCTACCTTTTCTATATAAATGATGAGCCATTCATTCAGAGGAAAAGGTAAGGAAATTGTGGAAGGTCACGCTATAGGGTCTTAAGGTAAGAAAATTAATAGAAAAAGTATTTAACGCATATTTAATTTTTTACAAAAGTAGTATACTCACTGTCCAACCCAGGATGGCTGATCGTCATTAATGAGATGGATTTTGTCAATGTAGAAGAAATGGCTGGTGTACGGTAATTAAATCCCTGTGTTTTAGATCCATGACAGGTCTGTAAAGAAAGAAAATGAAGAACAGGTTCTAAGTACATGCTCTTGTATTTCTAGATAAGTACAGAACTGTACACTCCAGCCCAAGCTGGGAATAAGGCAGCACACAGGCCTAAGAGCTGCAGCCAGACAGCCGTGGGCCGAAGTCAGCCCCTGCTCCAGCTGCTCAACTGCAGAGACTCACTCCGCATTTCTGAGCCTTAGTTTTCTCCCCTGTAAGCTGGGGGTAACCAGAGCATGCATCCTTCACCGTGGTTTTGTATCCCTGACAGTACCTAACAACGTTTCAAACTTAGTAAGTGCTTAATTAACACCTGTTGAATGCATAACCAGATAAAAATAATTTCATTTGTGGAAGTACAGCAATAATATTCTCATCTTAAAGAGTTGGAAACAGAGATCTAAGTAAAAATGTTTCAAGACCGCAAGCAAAGCAGCCCTGTATCTGGAAAGAAGCCTAAATCTCTTCCATTTCCTCTTCTAAGATTAGACTGCCTGCTTCTCTACAGGAGCCTGACTGAATTTGATAAGTGAACTCCCCAGCAAACTCACAGTGGATGCAAGGTCTTGGAACCCAACCAACTGCAGAAGGTCCTGCAATGGCACTCCAGAAACAGTCGCTCAGTGTTACCAGCCCGTATCTGCTGTTTTGAGAGCCCATCCTAATCATTAACTAGCTTTAATTCTGACAAATCCCTTCTCTTCAATCTGCCCCTTTGTGACTTGCACACGTTGAAAGGGAAGCAATGAAAGTCCGTTACTAGCATAAACGCCACTGGACAGCACTGAAGACTTCTGATTATTTAGGGCTTGTTTCCTGTGTCACCATGGAGTCTGATGCACAGTTGCTATGTTTCCAATACAACTGTGAGGTCTGAAAAATGACCTCAGGGAAAGGCAGAGACTTTCAACAGGAAGTTGGCTGCAGGCATTGTGTCCAGACCAGAGATACAAGCAGCTCTGAGGTTGCACACAGATAAAAAGTTCGAGGTCAACAGAGGTCCTGTAAGCTGAGGCACAGCAAATCTCTTTCAACCTTCTATTTGATTTTTTTTAAAGTATATTTTATTGGTTATGCTATTACAGTTTTCCCATTTTTTTTCTTCCCTTTATTCCCTCCACCCTGCATGCCCTCCCTCCAGCCTTCCCAGCTCCTTAGTTCGTGTCCATGGGTAAGTTCTTTGGCTTCTCCATTTCCTCAACTATTCTTTTCCTTAGGCCTTCACAGGACTGTAAGTGATGCACTCTCTACTAAGGGGACCCCCTGGTGCCAAGCTTATATTTGGTTACATCACTGCTGTGTAGTAGGATGAAATAAAAATGAAATTTCTACACAAAACCTCAGTCACCTATTCAAAGTACAGGCTGTTCAACATTTTTGTTTCCTTGTTTAATTAAAAATGTTTGGGGGGAGGGGGACGTGGAAGAGGGTACGGGGTGGTAAACGGTGACGGAAGGAAGCTTGACTTGGGGTGGTGAACACACAATACAATATACAGATAAGTTAGTTATAGAATTGCATATCTGAAACCTTTATAATTAACCGTCACCCCAATAAATTCCATAAAAAAGAAAAAAAATGTTTCACTATTATTTCTACTTAAAACTCTAGTCACCTATTCAGAGACGGGTGTTTAACTTTTTTGTTTAGTTAGAAATGTTTCATTTGGATATGTACCCTAGAGTCCTCTCAGAAATCAATCCCAAGTCTCCTTTGCCCAAGAAAGAGGACTGGGGGTTCTCAACTCAAAAACTCCCAGAGGGACTGCCAGAAGGGGTGAGTATTAATGCAAGGCTGAGAAGATGAGAACTCAGCAAAGGTCACTTGCTTTGGTAGACAAGGAAACCCGTGACCTTCAAGAGCGGATTTCCAAGACAGTGACAGTGGCGGACATCAAGGCATCATTAGGGATGAGAGGAAGGCAGGGAGTGCAGATGTTCTTGCAAGAATTTTGGTAGTGACAGGAAGGAGAGAATAACTTGTCCTTTCCTAGACAACATGATGAGATAAAGAGTAAGGAATCTTTTTTTCAGGAAGAAGAAACCTGTGACATGGTTTTGAAAATAGGGAAATTTAATAATGGTATGTAACACACCTCCAGGCTCATTTTACTACTGGGGTGGTAAAAGAAGTCCTCAGAAAAGAAGAAAACACTCAATTTAATATCCATGGTACTTTCATCATTTAAAAAGAAGTTGCTATGATAGAGTATTTAAATCTATGCAGATTAATCATATTCTTTAATTACTATTACGTGCTAAAAACTTATTTTGCGCTAGACTGAGTGGATTACGTAATGAGTAAGCAATCATAGCTGCTAGTCTCACAGTAACATGAGGACATATTTAGGGAGAGAAAATTAAGGTTTTCCAAATTAGCTCCATGTCCACATTTCAGCCTTACCTGCTGACCAAACATCCTGTGTTCTCTCTGGCCTGATTCCAGATCCTCTTCCGAAAGGGACACCAAAGAGTCACCGCGCTCCTCAGCACTGAAAGGGTGCCTGAGCTCCTTGGTGCTCGCAGAGCTGACTTCCAGAGAGGAGGACGGTTTGTTTCCGACACCATCTCCCCCTGCCAAGCCTTCCAGGCTGAAACTGAACACAGAGCATGAGAGTGAGTGCCTTCTCTTCGCGAGTCCCAGAAAGAGAGGAGGGTGCAATACCCCTTTACTGGTGTCTCTCCTGCACGTCTGTAATTTCTATCGCACCCAGCAAGGCTGTCTGCAAAGGCACAGCACAAATGCGCACCACCTGCCTTCCCCCTCACAGGTCTTGGGAAAGAATGCTGCACTGAGATTTTCTTACCTAATGCAACATGTTCAAATGTTGAACCATCAAAGGTCATTTTTTCACATTTTTTTCAATATATCATATGGACAGACCATATGATCTTATTCATCTTTTATTTATGTGTTTTCCCCCGATCTTTTGCTGAAATCTAACTCTGCTAATGCCAAATAACTATATGGCATGGAGAAAACATGAGCATGAGTAACTTTCAGAAGGCAAATGGGGGACTCAGACTTGCCCCGAGGCCATAAGTGGACCTTTATAGCTCTAAGTGCCACAACAGGTTAGCTGAGCTTTGTAACTCCACAGTTACACGCCTACCCAGAAAACCCAAGTGCTGCCGTGAGCACCAGCACCTGTGCGCACCAGCCCAGACAACAACGGCTTGCCAGGCTTCCCGAGAACTGTTAGTTGCAGACAGGCACATAGGACACCTCGAAGAACAAAAGCCGAAAAGCTACTGAGTGTAAGAGTTTTAATTTTTTGTCCCGATACTGACAAAGCAGGGAAGAAAGGCAATCTTAGGGTTCGGAATCCAAAATGGGATCCCTGGAATAAAGAATTTTGTGGTTTGCAGAGTAAAAAGCATTTTTCTATAAGCAGGTGGCTAGGGAGAGATGTTAGTGTCTATCCCTTTTGGGGTTGCTAGGCAGAATGACTTATATCTGCTACAAGTGCAGGGGAAGTTTCTTTAAAATAAGCAAGAGCTCAAAATACAGCTGTAGCGGACCAAGTCCTCAGCTACGAACAGCTGAATTGTGTTTGAAGCTGTTTACTTATTTCTGCTCAAACTGTACAGTTAATTGCTACAAACAATTCACAAATACTAGTCTAAAAAGGCTTGTATTTGTGTTTTTTTTAATTTCACAAATTACTATAAATTAAAACTGTATTAAGTAATGATTTTGGTTCTTTTTTTATTTCAATATGAGAACAGAAATCATGACTAGCTCCAAGTAATGTCTCTGTAAAAGTCATTTTAATACCAGGGACAAGAAGACAGGCTGATGAAGGAGAAATTTCGTTTTCTATTGTGAATGATCTATAAAACCTAAGAATACCACATCTATGCTTTCCACACAACTTAATCCTGCAAATGTTTTAGTAATCAAATCTGGCTGCTTAGTAGAAAAAGAACATGACATGAAGAGTGTGTGCATTTGGACTCGAAAGCGATTGGTGATGTGGTAGCATAATAGAAATAAGGGCAGCTAATGAGCTGCCTGGTTCTGTCAATGTTTTCCTCAGGACGGGGGAATCCCTGGGATCGGAATTAGGGCAGACTAAACAGAGAGTGGCGTGGGCTAGCGTTCCACGCAGACAAGCGCACAGAAAACACCCAGTCTACAGCCACCGGAGACACACAGGATGATGCGTCAGGGCACACCACCAGACTTCTCGGCTGTGCCCCTTCAACTGGATCAGCGATGCCGACAGCAGAGGCAGTGGGACAGTGCACTCACACGCAAAGCAGGCCGCCATATGCAATCCAGCCACAGAGAAGCCAGCTCCAAGCCAAAGCCCACATGCCCTATGTCAGGACTTCCCCTCCTGCTGCTGGACACGGAACAATACCATACCTTCTGTAATTAAAGTCAGCACTCAGGGCAGCAGAGTATTGCACACCAGAGGGACACCAGCTCATACTGGGGATGACGTCAATGACAGAAATAGAAATGGAGGGAGAAAAGAGGAAACGGGGATGGGGTTATTGGGTTTAAAAAGAGAAGGGCACAGTTAGAGACAGATGACTTATATGAACATCAAAAAACTAGAAATGCAACACTGATTTACAAAAAGGCAAGAACAAATACCATGGAATCTTAAAATTGTTCTACTGATGTCTGCCTGCACAATGTGTTAGAAACGACTAAGTAAGCTCTTAACGGAGCAGCAAATCCCATCTGAAACCCAGTTCCTTCTAGAGAGCCCTGCACCAAGAGCCCACCTACGCGCGGCCTCCTCTGCAGGACCCCTCACAGAGGCGTCCCCCTCTGTTACTGGGGACGGCCTCTCCATGAACCCCACCACCCCCACACCTCCCACCACTTCCACACCTCCCTCGCCTTCTATAGCGTAACTAGACGGAACTGTGACACGCCACACTGGTGGCAGGTTCACTGAGTCATCAGCGTTTGTCATGTGTTTCCGGAAGGCTCCATCTACACCGGACAATCCACCAACCTCCATAAAAGCGGTGTCCAGTCAAGAACCACATCCATCCTCAAACCTTACTCTCAAGGCTCTTAGGCTGAAGACAAACTACACAACAACGGTCACATCTCCTCGCACTTTAATGACAACAAAGGGATTCAGTTTCCTCCTTTTTTTAAAAAAAGAAATTCTATCATACTCAGAAATTTGTCTTTTTAGTTTTCAAGCCAAAATTTAAAAATCCATTTGTTCATCTACTTCCCTATCTGTGTCAGCACTGACATTCGTTCTCAAGCAGCAGGGACAGAAAATCTGGGGTTGGAAAGGCCAAGGAAATATAAACAGCCAAAAAATAGCCAATTCAAAATATCAGTTACTCTGGCAAGGAAACTGCATCAACAGGTCAGGATTTTTGACCAAGAAAAGCTACCCTTTAAAAATACACTGCTACTATTTGGGCCTTAAAGTTCTAAGTGACAGCCCTTTGTTTCCAGAGTGGGGACAGAGATGAAATCACAGCACCCTGCTGAATCTTAGAACTGGGAGGTTCAGCAGACACCCAAAGGCCCCCTATCTTGAATGCGGTAGTGTTCCCCTTATCCATAGTTTTGTTTTCTAAGGTTGCAGTTCCCAAAGTTTAAACATATTAGTTGGAAAATTCCAGAAATAAGTTTTGAAGTATGTGCCTGGGTCGTGGCACAACACCCCCCCACCCTACTCTATCCCATCACGCCAGGAGGTGCGTCGTCCCTTTGTCCAGCTTCTCCACGCTGGGCTCGGTCCCTGCCCATTAGTCTACTACTTAGGAGCTGACTCGGTTATTACTAGATTGATTGTCTAGGCACCGCAATGCTTGTGTTCAGGTGACCCTGATTTTACTTAATAATGGCTTCAAGGCTATTCACGTAACTTCTATGGCAGTATATTGTCATCACTGTTCTATTATTGGTTATTGTCAGTCTCTCAATGTGCCTAATTTATAAGTTAAACTTTATCATAGGTTTGTATATATAGGAAAAAAGACAGTACATATAGGGTTTGGTGCAATCCATGATTTTAGGCATCCACTGGGGATCTTGAAACAGATTCCCCATGGATAACTGAGCACCTACTCTTTACCTAATATGTTTTTTTAGTTGACAAATAGGGGTTTTCGAGATGAAGACAAGGAAAATGGTGGGAGAATAACTGTAACAGCTACCGCTATGACTCTTCTAAAAATTAATCTTTAATGTCTTTTAAAATATTTTAAATTGCAAAACATTTTAAATCAGATTAAATAAATAGTGTAAGCTCCCAAGTGAAGCAGCGGAAAGCAGAAATACACAGCTGAGGCACATCTTGCGTCTGCAAAGAGAGACCAGACTGACTTGTGAGTACAAATAAGCCTTCATATAATTTAGAAGCAAGCACACATAAGACTCACAAGTCCATTCACTAAAATTATTAACTCAGCCCTGGCCGGTGTGGCTCAGTTGGTTGGGTGTCATCCCACAAACAAAAGGCTGACAGTTCAATTCCCAGTCAGTACACATGGCTGGGTTGCAGGTCTGGTCCCTGGTTGGGGTGTATGCAAGATCCATGTTTCTTTTTCTCTTTCTCTCTTTCTCCCTCTCTCTCTCTCTCCCCCTCCCTCTAAATAAATAAAATCTTTAAAAATAAAAATATAAAATGAAATTATTAAGTTAACTGTAAATCTCCAAACTGCTAATAAAAATGCATATTATACCTAAATATCCAACTTCTTAAAAAAAAACAGAATGTGGTTAATCAAGAACTGTATACACACTGTCAAATTATAAATTATATATATATATATAATTTTATTATATTAAAGAAATCTCCTTCTGATTTAAACATTCCTTTCCTTTCAAAAATACGTGGAAGACCGGGATGGAATTTGAATGGAAAGACTGAGGAGCACCAGGAAGGCATGAGGAGGGACATGCTGGTTTTCCAAGGACCCAGAAAGCTGCAGACGGTCCCACAGCAGCAGAAACGCTGCCCTTCCTTGCCACAGAAAACTTCTTCCACAATTAAGAGTATCTCTGAGAGCCCCTTAATGTCCCCAGTTCCTCAGTTAGTGGACGGGGGAGCGGGGCACATTTCATGGCTTTTTGGCTTTGTTTTCAAATTTAGGAAGTTCTACATTAAAAAAAACAAAAAACAAAAAAACCTGTCCTCCTCCACCTTTTAATACTTGTTGGAATGTTTCAATTTTACTAGTTAGGACTTAATACAAGGTGTAAAAGTGTGCCTAACCTTCTTCCTACAGAACATGACTGTGGGTGAAACTCTCACTGACGTGGCCAGACGGCTGTGTCTATATGCTAACTTGGACTGTACCCAGCAGCTTGTCATCTTCCAGAGTCTTTAAGTGCAGGGTTTCCATAAGTTCATACTAAAAGGGCTTTAATAGACACCCAGGCACTTAACTCTGGACTTAAAGGAAGCAACCACTTAAAGGACACAGCGGAAAAGATCACCACTTGCCTGCTTCTCAACAAACACCTTCAGCTAATGTTAAAAATATCTCTTTATAAATGTCTCCTCCTAGGAGAGGCTCACCGAAATCTAACAATCATTTCTGGATCGGTAAATGTTTTTCCAGGCAATGGCAGAAAAGGTCACTAAAGACTTCTGCACAATAAAACAGAACTCAGCCTTTGAAAAATTTAAAGCAAATCAGTATTTTTTTAGTAGAAATGACTTTTCAGCTTATGACTAATTTCCAGCTGCAAAATGTTACCTAACAAAAAACAGTCAAGGAACTGAAAAGTGAGAGGGCCTGAGAGGCCAGCGGGTGCATCTTACTGTGATGAGGAACGACCACACCGCCCAGGGAGGGGAGAGCGGGCAGCCCAGGGACACAGACTTCCAGCGAATCATTGAAGAATGTGTCGAAAACCTTTTAGGGCCTGTGTGTGCAAGGCACACATGTATTTCTGCTTCTTCTCTACCCCACTGCTTTTTTTGAATGGAAGAAAAAGTCCTCCCTAGGGTATTATAAAGGCATAGCATAAACATTTCTTCAAATTCTTCTGGAGAAAGTTGGGGAGACCCTGTTATCAAAACCCAGATTCGAGAAACCATTTCCTAGGGAACGGACAATCAGCAATGAAGTGCCTATATTCTACTTGCTCGAAGCAGATGTGACCTTCTTTCAGAACAGCTGTTTAGTCATGGAATAAGCAGAAAGATGAGATGCTGTTAGTATATATATGCTCAGAGGCAACATGGTTAGTCCAACAAGTTAGTGAGCTCTGTACCTTCTCCTATGAATGGGAGGCCTCCTGACAACATCCCCCAGAACGCGCATTGAACTGAAAATGAATGGTGGGAGAGGTCAGTGCCGCGGTGAAACACAATGGACACGAATGCATGACACATGCAGACATCACCCTGGGAAGAGACACAACCCCCGAAGAGAAACCGTGCAGTCACTCAGAGGACAGGGAGCTGGGTTCACTGGGTTCATTATCAAAGTACAGGGATAAGGAGAGAGAAAGGTCATTCGACACTTTCCAAGAGTTTCCTTAGCACTTGAAGTTCCAGCCTACACCACGCGCAGGTAATACTGTAAGAGTTAGTCAAACCAGTTCCAGTGATGGCTGACTCACTCCTCACTACCCGCAGAGGCACTGTGGCAGTGGTGCGGGGTAGCTCCAGTGCTGCGTTCCAACAGGGGGTTCCACGACAGTAATATGTGGAAAACATAAATGACGCAGATGATAGGGTTCTAGTCTTAGTGCAGTCAAAACAGCATTATGAAATTAATCTTGGGCAAGCCATTTACTCTGAGCTTCAACATCCTCATCTGAGCCAAATGATCCATAAAATTCCATCTAGCTCTGAAATCAAGGTCATGGCAAAGGGATCCATGGTGGGCTAAAAAGAAAACTGGTTTACATATAAAATACACCTGTGTTTCTGGACACTCTTACCACCTAAGGCAAGAATGTCCTGCCATAAGGACCATTCCCTACATCCTTATTTTTGCTATTGGTGTGAACGCTTTAAAGGCAAAAAAACAAAACAAAAAACCCCAAACAAACAAAAAAAACCCAATATGAATAAAGCTGAAAATAAAAAGCTTTTAGAAATTGCTTTTTTATATAATCTAGGTAGTCAAATGTAAACAAAAACTTCCCAGCAGACAAAGCCAGCCCTGCTTTTTAAGGTAAGCATTCTGAACTCCACCCAAGAACGAGTGATCAACATGGAGTCACAGAAAGAGCACTTGACCTGGAGACCAGATCGCAGGGTTCTACTGACTTGGGAAGGTGTGACTAACTGTGTGCCCCAGTCCCACCTGCGAAAATGGGGTGAAACGATGTGCATGAGATAACGTGTTATTAAAGGCGTCTGAAAAGAGCGGCAACTAGGAAAGTGAAAGGCATTCCTGTGAGCTCCACGAAGGCAGGAACTCGGTCTCGTGCCCCTCTGTGTATGCAGAACACAGAAATGCCCGGCATTCGGAGCATGCACTGTATATGCTGGCTGAGTAAAAGAATGAGTGAGTAATATCATCAGATTACATGTACTTATTGAATCAGAGCCAAAATATTGTAAAGAGATGAAAAAAATTTTTATGAAGCAATAATTGCTGCAGTGATACTGTTTGTGTGAAGTATTTGAAAACAAGTGTCCGCCTCTGCCACTGGCTCCTTCCCCATTAAGAAAGGCTCTGGGGTAAGCACACCTCTGCACACCCAGCAGGTACCATGACACGTGCTCTTCAGAGCTGAAACCATGTGCTTAAATTCACCCAGGCAGCCAAAGGTGAGATACCAATTCCCACCTATCTCCCACAGACTGCTTCCAAACTGAAGGTTGGGAGGTCTATGGCTGGGTCACAGTCACAAAAGTCCCCAAAGACTGGATGACACATGGAAAAGTACGAATAACCTAATGATATTCAACGATGCTGATAATCTGTTGAGGACATATGCATAATCTAGGTTTTGTCAAACCTTTCTGCATTAGAAAGAGATGCCAATTTCTGTGATGCACTTTTAAAACTTAGATGTGTTCAAACCATATGATTTTATGTTTATGGTAGTTTTTAATTTAAAACCAACAAATTATTCTCTCCAATATTTTGTAATCTATGAATTTCATTAACAAACCTAGCATGAATACATGTTACCACTTATTAAACACCTGCTATCTGACAGACATATTTTACTTGTAATATTTACTACAAATATTCAGAATGGCGGGTGTTTTACAGATGAGAAAATTAAAGCTCAGAGGGGTCAAGTAATTTGCCCAAGGGTATCTACAAAGAAAGGTCTAGAGCTGGAGTCTGAACAGTGGCCTTCCTGATTCCAAGGGCTATTGCGTTCTTCTATAGCACAGTGCCTCCTCAAATCTGGTACCAGTGGTAACCCCAAATCAGACACTTCTCAAGAACAAGCAGACAGAGGAAGTACACACACAGCCTGGCGTCTCACCTCCGGTGGTTCATTTCACCATCGCTGGCTGCGTTCTTGCCAGGCCCCCAGCTGTGCCTCCGGAAAGGGGACAGAGAGCGCATGGAGCTCCTCAGCACAGAGCAGTTTGCAGGTACCTCGGTGATGCTGTCCATCTCCTCCTCTTCCATCTCACCTGAGCCAGCGGGTTCACTCTCACTCTCCTGGCCCTCAACCCCCACCCCGGGGCTGGAGAAGCCATCGAGAGACTGCTGGTCCCTGGCCCTGTTCACACCCGATATGTGGGGGAGGGACACATCACTGCCATGAGACGAATGTCGGTCCAGGGAAGCTGTGTCATCGGTGGAGGAACTGGATCCGGTGATGTCACAGACCGACTGCTCCTCCTCGGGCTGTCATGGGGAGAAAGCACAGCTGGTTGGAAAGCAGGACCAAGCAGAGTGCTTCCATTATGCCTGACTGAGCCGATGGCTGGAAGTACATTAATGTTCCTTTTCTTACGGAGGTAAAAAAATCTAATTCAGGTCAGCGCCTGCAGTCAATACCACCAACTGAAATGAAGGGATTATCTTTTGGCCATCTGCTTCAACACTAGAAGTGTGTGTGTCTGTACGCACCTGGCTCTGGGTACACAGCCCAAGGAAATACAGTAACTATCTCAAAGAGATACCTGCACTCCTATGCTCAGAGCGTTACTCACAGTAGCCAAGATATGGAAACATCCTAAGTATCCATCTATAGATCACTAGATAAAGAAAATACTAGTCAGCCTTCAAAAAAGAAGGAAATCCTGCCATTGGCAATAACGTCGATCGCCCTGGAGGGCGTCATGCCAAGTGAAATTAGCCAGACGTGGAAAGACAAATGCACATGATCTTACCTATCCTATATGTGGAATCTAGAATGTCAAATGCATAGCAACAGCGAGCAGAATGGTGGCTGGAGGGCGGGGGAGCGGGGAGATGTCAGTCAAAGGGAACACACTTTCAGTTCTGAGATGAGCAAGTTCTGGAGACACAACGCACAGCACGGTGGCTCCAGCTACTGATACCGCTGCAGACCTGGAATCTCCTGAGGGTGTCTCCGGTGCTCTCACTGCACACAGCAAAATGGTGACCATAGGCTTTATTTTACCTCTGGGCAAGAGGAAGTACCTACCAGTATTTTCTACGGGCTTCAACTAGCCTTTTGGATAACAGCGTGGCCCAGGTCATGTATTTTACGATCATACTTTCTCCCTGCCCAGAGAATCTCAGGATCTCTTTTCGCTTTAAATACAAAAATCTCAATTTTATGCGCTGAGATCTTAGAAACCAGCCAATATCCATAAGAAGAAACACGAAGCTCATAACACTCAACAAAAAGTCACAGAATTTACCAGGACAGAGAAGGAATGAAAATATCAGGTTAAGAAACAGTTTGGGACCAACACTGCAGGCTGTCTTACAGGGACCACTGTAGAGTCAGTCCCACCAATGGTGGCAGGAAGTGACCCAGCACACCACCCATGCTGCAGTGGCTTTCCTACAGACTGTATTTCAGAGAAGGGAGCAAAGGGCTGGAGCCTGGGCAGAAACTCAAGGGCAGGCTGATGTGGCACGGCACACATGTGGATGACCAGTGGCAAGACTTCTAAGGAAGGTGCTGATGGCCCGTCTGCCACTTCTACATAAATCACTGGCTACTAAAGCAGGTGTTGGGAGATTGAAGGCAAAATCACAGCAAATGAACAGATTTCCTCTGTTTCCTCAGGAGTGTCACGAGGATAAAAACACCCACCTTACAAGGTTGCCATGATCATAAATGAGGTCACACACATAGAAAATTCGGTTCAGTGCCTGGTATACACTGAGTACTTTGGAAATAAATATCAGTCTGTCTCTCTCCTCTTCCTTTCATATGTCAACCCTTGGTTTTAATAATGCCAGAGAAAACATTTATTGCAAAACCTCTATTGGTCACAAACTCTGGGAGAGAAGAACCCTCCAGGTCTCCCTCTGAGAGGCCAGTAGACATTCTGGTAAGGGCACGACAAGGTCGAAGTGCAGCACCGTGTCTGGTTTCCCTGAGGCAGGCTGCTGTGAAATGTAGGTAAGACTTAATCTGGGGAGTAAAAAAATTGTATCTAGTCATCTTGAGGAAGAAAAAATTGCTAAATCTAGCACTGGCCACTGATATGAACAATCTCGTGAATGCTTTCGGCAGTCTGAAAAAGCAGGTGAAATAGAGCAATTCTGACTCTGCAGAGGGCTAGGAAGATCTTTCTGTTTAGTGGGCAGACACAACTGTAACCCTGCAGACAGCACACCCAGAGACAAGGCACCGCACACGCCCCCCCGGGGGGCTGGGGGGAGCCGGCGTTTCCTAACGAAGACTTCTCCATTTTAAAAAAGCTTTTTACTATGAAAATTTTCAAACATACAGAAATGTTTACCAAAACATTACGTAGGTATCCATGACACCAATGACTCAAACTTAAAGCAGGGACTCACAGATAATATCTACCCTATTTATCTCAGACAAACTGATTTACTTTCAGAGCTGAACCTCTGCAGAATGGCATTCCCCTGGGTGAGGTGGGGGTGGGGAGAGATTCTAGGAGTCTTCACAAATGAAAACCTCAAAATCACAGTGGTAATTACCCAAGTTCTGTTACTTAAACAGAAAAAAATCCAATTGCTTTCCCTCTTCCTAATAACTTCAGAGAAGGACACACCTTTCCAGCATGTGGATTTTTTACTTTACAGAATCCCTTGAGTCAACAGGTCCACAGTCCGTGGTGAGTGACAGTCCGCAATCTCTCCGGGGGCCTCCAGAAGATAACAAGCACAAGGAAGAGGAACAAGGTGGAGAAGGGCTGGGGAAGGCCGGACGGACACACGAGAACCGCCAGAACGAAAAAGTGTTTGAAGGTACCTTCACAGAGACTTAAATATGTTCTGGACCAGAACCCAGAACCTTCTGGACCAGAACCCAGAACCTTAAGTCTCCATCTTCTCTCATGACTTTGCAACACAGCATTGTCACATGGTCCTTGGAAAATGGAACCATCCACTAACACAGCTGCTCCCCAGCTGCCACAACGCGTCTGCCCCTGCCCCCTCCCACTAAGACACCCACCTGTGGCGAAGAACTGAGTATTCCTTCTGACCCTGTGGTGGGAAAGCATTCTAGTTTTCTTAGGAAACAAAGCAGAACTCCCTGCAACTAGGGGCGAACATGAGCAAACCGCCCCCATGTCTTGGCCTCTTACAGGCCCTCAAATTGTATGAAAAACACGAGGTGATTCATGTGGATGTGCTTGGCCCTTCACAGGCAAGAAAGCCTGGGCTCCCTAGCAGAGATCTAGAAAGTTCCAATTAAGCAGCGTGACGTCACCAAGCTCGACAGTGAGCTTCACGCCCAAACACATTAATCAGAAACGACTCTGTGGTCAGTTTAGACACAGGACGTCACAGGGTCTGAGCCACGGTCCCTCCTGCCCACTGAAAAGCACTCGTCCTCATCTGACTTAGTTCACTTCCCCTTCTTTAGTCTTCAAAGTGAGTGGCAAAACTTACAAGTAACCAGCCATGATTCTGCAGAAAATAAAGGCCAATGTCTGTTTCTAAGCCCCTTGGAAACCCAGAGCGTCCTGCTCTGAAAGGGAGCTTTTACGCTTCTCTCAGATCAGCTAAGAGCCAGAGAGAAGCCCTGTAAGGCTGGCAGGATGACGACTCCTGGCAGGAGTGGCAGACGTAACTACCTTGGAGAAGACGATGTTGTCCACTTCTTCAGTGGGCGAGTGGAAGAGGTCAGAATCACTCCCAGATTCTCTTTTAAGTACGCCTTGTTTGGGGGCGCAGTCCCTGCCCAGCCCAACATCCAGGAAGTTCTCACATTCTGAAAAAGAAAATGTATTCATTAAAAAAAAAAGTCAGTTTATTTATATTCCAGCAATCAACCTTTTAAATCTACTAACCAACCTTCCTCCCACACCCCTTCTTTACTGAGAAGCTGTAAAGGACACAATCAAATTAGCAGCTTTCAACTCTGGAACTCAGATTCTAGGTTGATACCGTTACCACACAACAAGCATAAGTTTGTCATGTAAACAACAGGTACAAAAAGATGAAATGATCTAGACCCGCTGTTCCATCTATAAATTAGGTATTCAAGTGGAAATCTTTTCCTTCTGATAGTTAAGAGGTTTTTAATTCTTTGGGCATCAAAATCGGACACTATGTGATAGGGTTTGTGGCCAATGTGTTTTGAGTTGTTTCTGGAAACTTGTTACTTTATCGAGATGCTGAGATAAAAGTGGGGAAGCATATTAATAAACATCAGTGTATTAAACTATGGGTTCCAATGAGTAAGAACAGAAATGTAATTACTTGATTTCTTGCACCGAAACAGATCTGACAGTGGGGAACAACACGCTGGAGAAGAAAACGTGTCATCTAGCTTCTGTTTTCACTCCAGTAACTAGGACAGGGACTGAGTGCCAGACAGAGGGACTGAGTGCTCCAACAGAAATTCTACACTGGTGCATCCAGGGATTCTAAAGACTTACTATATTAAAATCAGCAAGGCATTTAACTCATTCTCTCCTATGACCTTTGTAAACAAACGGACATGCGACCTGTCAGCACCAGAGTCACAATGGCTTGTACATGATGAAACCAAAAACCCAAAGAAAGTCAGAAGCGGGCAGGTATCAGCCTCCTTCAAGGAGTTTCGAAAAGCACATCATCATCTACTTAGCGTTTCTATGTGTGCTCTGAGACACACACGCATGTTCACCAGATCTGTAGGTGATGCTGCGACAAGGCGCAGGGGAGATCACCCGGCTGCTTTGCAGACGATGCGAGGTGATGGCACACAGAAAACACTCATCGTTTTAGGCTCCATCAACAGACCCAAATCCAAAATGAGGGAAGGTCTGCCACCGTGTGATGGCTGCACTGCACCCACAGAACTGCGCTTGTTCCTAGCTAATGCTTAAATTACAACACGAACAGAAGTGCGTGCGTGGGAATGAGGACACAGCAGTGCAAACACGAAACCTGCCCGCCCGCTGCTAGAGGAGCGGGAAGAAAACGTGTCTGAGGACGCTACTGCTGCTGCTGCTGTTCCACCCGCAGAACAGACCCCGCAGATCGGAAGGCGCGGGGCCTCACTGTGACCAGGCTGCTGGGCAAGGGGTTGGGCCTCGTAAAGCCATGAGTGTCGCTGCACCCGAGGGTCTGGAGCAAAGGCTCAATGACTGCATCAAGAGGTTTCTGTGGAGGAGGGCAAGTGTGGATTGGACTAGACTGCCCCCTTGTCTCTCTCAGCTCTTTGAGGGCATGCGAGGACAGTAAGTGTGTGCACGCGCACACGCTAAGGAGAAGAGGAAGTTGTTCTGACCTAAATGAACTAACAGTTGATCATTAGTAAATTATTTGCTCTGGATTAGTCAGGAATCTTGAAGGAAGGGCCAAAGAGGCACTATATCGGGATAAGTCAGGAATTGCCTGGAAACAAAACCACTTTTTCTATTACTTAGGCATTTGACTAGGTACCTGGGAATGTTCAAAACAAGAGGGGTTTAGTGCGTGTGTGTGTGTGGGGGGAGAGGGGTGTTAAAATCCTGCAGTGGAAATGAACACAGTAAGAGGTAATTTCAATACAGAAATACACAAGGGATGCCATGGGAGCTAAAGCTGGGCCCACAGATTGATCTGAAAATGTTTCGGATAAAGAAAAAAATGACATTAGTTCATTCTAATCTTGGTGTCCAAACTGTGTCTGAGTGTGCTATTTCTGTGGGGACAGCCCTGCCTTTTCCAACTGGAAATGGTGGGCGTTCTGAGTGTCCTCTCCCACACACATTTCAGAGTACGCACTACCTCAGGTGGAGCTGGTGCGTGTGAGCTTTCTACTTCTTCCACGCTTGGAAAAACAAAAACTCCACTCTGTGGCTGAGGGGAAAATAAAGGGCTGGCCGAGGAAAGAAAAGGCTGTCGCAGCAACTGTGCCGAGCCCTGCAGGCCAGCTGGCAGGCCGACAGACCACGTCCAGATTCCGACGGGAAAACACAGCAGCTCAAGACATTTGAATGGAAAATTCACAGGGAAGATCCAGACTCACCCTCATAGGAACGTCTCACCCAGGAAAGAAGTCCAAGGACCACAGGGCCCACCAGCCGAGTGCGGGATAAGGGGCTGTTGCGTGACAGAAAGGCGACGGTTGAGATGGGGAGGAAGGGGAGATCATGGGAACCAGGAAAAAGGGAAAGCAAAGGGCTTTAAGCCATTTTGAAGCCCCACAAATGGGGGTGGGGGAGGGGAAGGACAAAGCTAACCTGCACGCCAGCTCACGTGTGTTGGTAAGTTTTCAAAACTAGTAAAATCTTTCTGATGAATAAAAGAGCAGCATGTGAAGGGAGACAGAAGGCTGGGCACTGGCCTCAGACTTAGGATTGTCGTGACTTAATTCTAGGTCTGATTACTTACTAGCAGAAACATCCCAGGGAAGAAGTAATATTCACCCTTTGAAGTCTCCATGCCATGCCCATACCTGTGAAATGAGGTGACGAGCACCTCCCTAAAACAGTCACGGTGACCGTTAGAAATAATCTGTGCAGACAGCACCAGAACCCTGCCCCTCAGCACAGGGCAGGAGTGTGATAAACACGCCCAACCAAGTTCAGGCTTCATTAACCACTGATGTGTGCTTCCTCCAGCACCCAGTCCGGACGTTACCTTGAGGTGTGCCAGACCTGTTTTATGACCCATAAATAAATGTCAGGAACTTTTGTGACCTGAGCCATTCGTTTTTTAACAGATAGCAAAATGTGTACTTTTAAAGATGCTATCTAGTCATTTAGGTATAAAATTACAGGTATGCAAACAGATTATAGTTGGGGAAGGCCAGGAACATACCAGCAGCACTCACTGGCTTTGCTGAACACTGCTGATCATAATGTAATCTTGTATTTATTTATCCAGAACTTAAAAATATACGAAGTAATTTTAAAATACATTCTTTCATTGGGCCTAACACTATTGCTGTCCCAAGCTGTGTTCAAGAAGTAAAAGAAGAAAACCTGTCTAGAATTCACAAAAAACAATGCTGAAATAAAAAACCTCACGTCTGAAGTTCAGAAGCATAACCCAGATAGTGGACTTTGTTAAATGGAGGGTCAGAAGGAATCACTCTAAAACTGCCAATATGTTCGGGTTGCAGTATGGCGGGGGTCAACACAGTTCATGCCCTGGGGAAAGGTTCGGGGCTCAAAAGTTCACTTATTTCATGAGTTAATTAAACGGCACAAAGTGGAGAAACATCCTGTGAGCATTCAAATGAGGCAACCCCACTCAACCTCACGGAGCAGAGAGTGCCATTGCCTGGGAGGTTGGGAGTAGCTAGACTTTTAGACAAAGTCCCAGCTTAAGGAATAAAATAAGTAGATATTTTAAAGTAAAAGATTCCAGGGGCTGGATGGGGAGTGTCAGCCCAGTCTGGGAGCAGGTCAGTCGTGGTCCGTGGAGACCCTGCAGACAACCACCGCAGGCTCACATCCTTTAACCACTTCCTCCACGTGCGGCGGGAGCACAGAAAAACACTTCTCACGTTTGTTCCCAGCACTTCCTACGGAGTAAACTCAGAGAGCTGAGAATCAGTAAGAAACCACTCTGGAGATGGAAGTTTGTCTTTCAATTTAATGCTACTGCAGGAGAGTCACAGCTAAACTGCTTTCAGAAAGACCAGTTAAAGGAGGACTCAGTAATTCTAAAGCAGTTAAAATTTGGGAAGGTGAACAGGGGGTGTTTTTGTTGGGGGAAGTGGACGTCCGAGCCCACAATGCAGACAGACGGTGTTCCCATGGCAGCTGCAGGGACAGGCAGTGGGACTCAGTTACTCACCGTGGCATGCAGACAACACCCGCCAGTGGGAAAAGCTTTGGAGATCAAAGACAACAGAGCACAAAGACATGAGGGACCATGTCTTTGTCACAGTGAATTAGTGACTAAACCTCGTAAGCAGCTGGGACACCTAAGCCACCGCCAGCCATGTGCTGTGTTACTACCAAGCGAGGTCTTAAGAACATTTTACCCTCATCTGTTGTTACTAAGACCTCCTGGGCACTTAGGGAAAGACTCAATTCCTGACAATCTTTCCAAAGCTTGTGGTTCTTAATGGCTGGCTGCACAGGAGAGGAACCAAAGGAGCTTTTAAAGAGCCTGACACCCAGGCCACACCCCCAGCCCAATTACAGGAGGATCTCTGGGGGCAGGACCCAGGCATCAGTGCATCTTAACGCTCCCACGACACATCTCTTAAAAAATTTTCATTCTGGAATGTAAAGCTCTTTTTAGTTATATTTGATATAAAATACTATGTTAGTTTCGACGTACAACATGGTGATTTGATATTTATAGACCTTACTACGAAGCAATGACAAGGAGAAGCCTAGCAACCAGAGTTACTACGACAGCAGTGACCGTATTCCCTGTGCTGGACATGACATCCCCAGGGCTTCCTTCTGTTACAGCTCTGAGTTTGTACCTTGGAATTCCCTTCACCTTTTGGCCCATCTCCCTGACCGCCGAACCTGCCCAGATACTTTCAATGTGCAGCCAAAATTGAGAGCCACAGTTTAGTCCTTAACAGTATGCATTTGTGGTTTTACCAGATTAAGACAATGTCATTGTATGGACATGCATGGATGCCTTCACAGATAAATTAATAGATCACAAAGTCTCACGTGAGCCATTCCTACTAATTTGGGTAATTACATGCACTCGCCGTCCATCGTGAGACAGAGTGCCTACAAACCCAAACCATACACACACACACCCTCCCTCTGCTTTACTGCATGCCATGCTGAGAAAGGACAGACCCCAAACCCAACAGTCTGCTATGAGAGTGGGGCTGTAGCTCTAGACCAGAGATGTCCTGGACACAGGTGTTTGAGCAAACTGGAAGTGGGCACATCCTGCTTACCTGGGCTCCGCGTGGGAGCCAAGAGAGACGGCGCATCCGCACACGGCTCTATCGTACACCAGCTTTCTCGGTTTATCTGAGGACAAAGAAACACAGGCAGTGTCATAGAAGTAATGTGGGATGACTTTCCAGCCACTGCAAGTATACCTACTATACCATCACTCCATTTTTTTCTTTAAAATTTTATTGAAAAGTGGGCAAAATTACTTTAAGAAAAAATACCTTTTCACAATTAAATTAAGGTAACTGGCAATGCTTTTAGGAGACGATAAAAGTTAGGCATAAGAAAGTAGTTTTTATTGCATTTAATATAATTTTTAAAATCATCATTAGAGATCTCTGACAGTCTTCTCTCAGTAATTGACAGAACAAGGAGACACAAAATTAGTAAGGATATAGAAAACTTGAAAAACATTATCAGCCAATTTGATGCAACAAACACATAATGAACACTCTACCCAAAAATAGCAGAATAAATGTTCTTTTCGAATACACATGAAAGACCATATTCTGTGGCATAAAATGAGTCTCAGACTTGAGGATTAAAAGCACGCAAAGCATGGTCTTTAGTTTAAACAGCACTAAATTTAGAAATCAAAATCAAAAAGATATCTGGGGGAAAAAAGCCAAATATTTTAAAAGTTAAAAAAAAAACCTTCTAAAATTCCATGTTCGAATAAGAAATCTCAAGGAGACATTGGATATTAGTTAAATATTAGGAAATATTTTGAAGTGAATAAAAATAAAACATTATCTATAAAATTTGAGATATAGCTAAAACAGTGCTTAGAAAAATTTATAGTATCAAATCCTTATATTAGGAAAAAAGATCTCAAATCAGTAATATCGATTACCACGTTAAAACACTAGAGCCCTGACCAGAGTGGCTCAGTTGGTTGGGCATCCTCCCGCAAAGCAAATGTCGCTGGTTCAATCCCCAGTCAGGGCACATGCCTGGGTTGTGGGTTTGACCACCAGTCAGGGTATGTACAAGAGGTAACCGACTGATGTTTCTCTCCCACTCTTTCTCACTCCCTTCCCCTCTCTCTAAAACTAAATAAAATATTTTTTTAAAAAACTAGAAAAGGAAGAATAACCAGCAGCAAATAGGATTCAAGAAAGATACAAAGAGTAGAAATCAATGCAATGGAAAACAGAGAAACAATAAAATCAATAAAGTCAAAATGTGGTTTCCTTGAAAAGATCAATGATTGTCAGTAACACTCTAGCTAGAATGACCAAGGAGAAAAGTTACAAATTATCAGTATCGGACACTAAAGGGGGGCATTATTATAGATCCCACAGACACTGAAAAGATAACACAGGAACATCATGAACAACTTGACTGCCTATCGTTCTAACCCAGACCAGAGACCTTTTCCTTAGATGTCTCTGGGGGCGTAAAAAGCCCAGAGGTGTATACACTAAGGAAGGAAGAACGGCCCGAGTGTGGACAGGACACGGGGACACATCTGCTCTCAGGCTACTGACTCTTCTCCAAAGATGGCCCCGGAGACTGAGGCGCTGACATCAACAAAGAGGCGGGTTCTCTGTACTATCACCATGCGTCCTAGCCGGCTCTGAGACCTGGCTTGGCCTGAGATTCCGATCACCAAATCAGGATTGAGAGACAGAACAGGAAGAGACAACGGTGTTGAGACTGCTAATAACTTGAGCTTTAAGAGGAAAATGGAGATGATAATTATGAGCCCCTCTATCCAGACTTCCCCCGATGGAGTCTGTATTAGTCGAATACAGACTGGCTCCACGAATAAATGAATGGGTAAGGGAGAGAACAGTTTGAGATGATTCACAAATTTTGTGTAACAAGTAGCTCAAAATGAGGAAAACGGAAACTCTGCCATTAAATATCCACGTCTTTTGGAGGGATAAGTTACCAAAACAGATTTTCTGGCTCTGACCACATTCATGAATCTTTAGCCAAAAAACAAAGTCAGTCTTTTGGTCACAGCATCCCCGTGATCTCCAAGACAAGCAGTGCATGGACACCGCAGGTATTCCACACCCCCAGTTCTGGCGAGGTACATACAGTGCTTATGCCGCATGGGATGAGAGAAGCTACTTCAGAAGAAATGCCAGACCCCCGCCCCCGCCCCAGTATTACGTTTCATTCCCTGGGACCCCTTGTGATTACATAAACCACACCCACATTGTGTTCCCATCAGTCTGAAAATAGAGTTGTACATATTTTCAGTGCACAGGGATCTGCCTTTTGTTTTTGGCAGTGTTTCTGCTCCTGTTTATATCCGAACATCCTAATAATACAGCTCATGGTCACACCCAGCCTCCAGCCACGGCCCTATTTGCTTCCTCTGCAACTGTCTCAGGAGACCCAGCCAGAGTTCCACGGCCCAACAAAAGGAAGCAAAAACCCACCATCCGGACATAAAAGCCAACATTTGAGTCAAAGTCATTTCAGGGAATCAGACTGTAACTGAGCAGATGGTGTAGTTGTCTTCAGTTCTCAGCCTCCTTATTTTTGGATACAATGTGCAAGTCTCTCTGAGGAGCAAACTTTTCAAGGACCTATATTTCTCCAGAAAATAACAATGAAGTTAATGGCAAGCTGCTACTCCTGAGCTTTAGGGAATGAGGCCATGTGGCCTGCCCAAACTTCATGAATGGGGCAGGGGAGGTGGGGTGGTCCTCCTCTACAAATATTTTCATTTTGTGCACAAGAAACATGGTTGCAAATCTTTTAACCACGTATCTGATACTCTGAACTATTAGCTACAAAGTGTGCTCTCAGTAAATCATCAGTAACATGAGGAAGCCTGCACCCCCAATTATAAAGAAACGGCCCCCTGTACTAAAATCAGTTTAAATCAGCAGTTAATCCTAGATTCTGACCCTCTTCTTCTTAGCATGCTAGTTTTTACCAAATTCCTGGTCCTTGCTATCCTCTTGTGTGAAGAATGGTCTCAACAATGCTTATCACGAGTTATCTGGTGATCTGCGTAAGGGGAAAGGTCACTCACCAACTTGGGAGGTCAGTACTAGCTTAGTGAAGGGTGCGGAGGGAAACAGGCTAACAAAACCCTTCCCCATTTGAGCATGTGATCCATCATTACCAACCACTCATGCTCAGAGCCCAGAGCCACGCATGCACTAGGAGAGAGTAACCAAGGGAATGTCACATAGCGAAGAAGAGGAACGACATGTGTGTCCTTGGGGGTATGGAAGGGTGGGCGACAAGGAATATGATCAACTTATTGTGTTACTATTTAGAAAAAAGTCCAGAAAGGAGGTAAGATTTGGGAGGTGTTGAGGGCTGACTATAAGAAACAAGAGCTAATCTGAAGATAGCAATGTATGCAGCCTGAGGAAAATCTTACGGCCTTAATGCAGAAGGACTATCATGAAACCAACTACACAGACCTGGCAATGAAGGGACCAGATCAGAATGCAGAACAAGGTGACCAAAGTGTGGGTACCTAACACAGGATGGGAATTTTGAAGCTAATCTTCAGTGGATTATTAGGAGGCCAGTGGGAGGGACTGAGCTGTGAATGTGGAATACCAAAGTGACAAGTTCAAAATCTCAATTCTGTGATTGCTGTTATACTTCACCTCTGTGATCTTATTTATACCAGCCTTATCAGTACATCACATATAGCATGATGTGCATGAATGCATACTCACAAATCTTAAAAGATTAACTCATTCAATTAACAAATACTCATTGAGTATTTAATATGAATTAGGGACCTTGCTCTGAGTGCTTAAATATATTTAATAAACATGTGAAAAAATCACAAACTCCTTCATCTAAAATGCCAACTTCCACCAATAAAAGTGGAGTGAGAACATATACATGAGAATTCAAGTGGCAAACATAACCCAATACCATTATTTTTTTTAAAACACTGATTAAAGATACTGAAATTAAAAATGAAAGATAATTGGCCCTGGCTGGTGTAGCTCGGTGAATTGGGCACAGGCCTGCGAACTGAAGCATCACCGGTTTGATTCCCAGTCAGGGCACATGCCTGGGTGGCAGGCTGGGTCCCCAGTGTGGGGTGTGCTAGAGGCAACCACACACTGATGTTTTGCTCCCTCTTGTTCTCCCTTCCTTCCCCATCTCTCTAAAATAAATAAATATTTTTTTTAAAAAAGAAAGATAATTGGAGAATATTTCTGAACAATTTTTAAGAAAGAATTGCAGGGAAAATCCGATATACATTATGTGACAAACTGAAATTACAAGAGATCGTGCACCTGTCCAAAGTTTTAGAGAAGAAATTACTTCACCCAGAAAGAGGTGCTTAACTTCTAAGGTTTTTTCCAACATAAAATGTTTAAGATAGAAAAAAACACATTCATATATGTAAATAAAAATTGATACACACATTCATGCAATAAAAGGAATTGGTCGGCTCAAAGGGAAGGTCTAGAATAATAAGAAAACACATGCACTTTGAAAACAACCAGATCTGGGGGTGCATCCTCTCAGCTATTACGCAGGAGCGATGGGAAACTGCTGACTATCTGAATCTGTTTTTCCATATGCAAAATGAGTCTAGGAATGTAAAAATCTGACGCCGGTATCTCATGTCCATCCACTTCTTCCCACTTCAGACCACGAAACCATCTAAGCATGCCTGGACCACCACAATGGCAGCCTGACGCGTTCCCACGCTGCCAGAGGGATCCTGTGTCAACATGAGCTGAGACGCAATGCGCCAGCACAAAGCAAACCCCTCGCCCTGGCTGCGAAGACCCTGCTTTTCTGGTCCCACTTCTGCCTCCAGCCTTCTCTCCTCTTCCCAACCGACTCAGGACGCTCCTGCCACAGTGGTTCTGCCGGCTCCTCCCTTCTCGGGCCTTGTATTTGCTGTGCGCTCTCCCTGGGGAGAGCGCACACACTCTTACCCTGCAGAGATCAGTATTTTTTAATGTCAGCACCTGAGAAAGATTTTATCTAAAACAGGTCTTCCCGCTACTTCTCAAACAACTCGTTGCTTATTTCTGTCGAACCACTCACAATAAATCATACTTTATTTCTCCCTTTATTGCCTGTCCTTAAGCGATATGAAGATTTTAAGGAATCACGTGTCCCTTGGACTTAGCATTACACCTGACATCCAGTAGTCATTAACACTGATCCCATGCTGGAAATAGGTTGTTTTCTGAGCTCCTTGTGTATACTTATTTGTGTAAAAAAAAAAAAGAAAAAGTCTACTGTCCGAGAAATGAAGTTTTCTCTACTGAAAATCTTTTATTTTTATGTAGTAGACAGTTTGGCATAAACCAAGATTCATCTAAAAAACTAATGATATCCTCCATGAGCTGTGGCCTTGTGAGAAGAACCGCATCTTTGTCACTCAGGTCGTTCCCACTACCACGGCCCACAGAACCCCTGAGCTCTTCACAGGAGAACGGGGGAGTCAGCGGCTGCCGGGCAGTCCCTAGTGGGGCAAGGCCTGTAGAAGTGCTTTGTCGCAACCACGGAAGAGCGTGTGCGAGGCCAGTCCGCCTGCGCCACGCAGCCCCTCAGACAGGCTTCCCACCCAGTCGGAGCACAGAGTTCTGCTTGCTGCATGCAGCATCTTACAATGCATGCTATTCCTCACGATTCCTGGACTGAAGTTTTCCAACTCCCCTCTCTCTTTTCCTGCCCCCCTAGGCATGTAAAACCATTATCGGGCATATGAAGGTCCTAAAAATTTGGCTCTCCTAAATACATGAGGACAAAACTTTCAGAACACTGATTTCAAAAAGGATATAATGTTTCAGAGAAACTAAAGTGAGTAATATCTTGGAACCCGTTTGAAATGCCAAGTTGTCAACGGCTGTCAGTCTAGGCCTGGCAAGTCCAACCACCGTCTGACAGCGATGGCGGAGGGGTAAGGACACCACTCCCACCAATCACAGCTCCTGGGCCAAGCCCCTCGTCTAGCACGCTCTTCACTGGCTCCACGGTCTAGCATTCTGGGCCCATCTTCTTGGCCTCAGTGGACCAATGAAAAAAAAATTAGGGGGTTCTAGTAATACACTGAATTGATAAATCAATAAAACAGTTCCAGTATTTCCTTGACCAGGGCAATGCAGTACCACATTGCCTGCACTTCCCCAGCTCCATATGCTCCCCAGTTCAGGTACTGAGGTTCTTTTCGGCATCTCTGAAGCACTTGGTAGTCTTCCAATTTCCCCTGCTTTTGCCAGAAATCTGCTAAACTTCCAAAAAGCAGTCCTTAAATCATCCAGTATTCCCAGACTCCCATCCTATGACTGGAGGAGTTCTTACTAATTTTAGGCTCAAGGATGCCTCCTTGAGCAATTAGCTGCCCCTTGTCTCCGCCCTCATCCTGCCTGGACACCTAACACTGGGAAAACAAACACAGCTATTAACCCAACAACCACACACACCAAGTCGAAAGGACCACTTTGCCACTTTAATTCGTGGATTGATTGGAGAAACTTCCAAAGGAAATAAATGTTGTCTATCTTTCCCCTAAAGAGCTGTGAGTGAAGAAACAACAGAAGAGGCTCAGACAAAAGACAGAGAGACTAAGAAACAGGGGCAGCAAGAGAGAGGCTGTCGGAGAAACACACCCAGACAGAGGGGGCTGGGGTGGGAGGGGAGTGGGCGGGGATGACGGGGACAGAGGGACAGACAGAGCAACTTTCAAGATGAATTTCTCCCTCTGACATTTCCAAGTGTATGAGGTTCTCCGGAGTATAAGATGACATTTTAAACAACATAAAATGACATTAAAACAGTAAGTGGCTCAGTGCCAACTCTCAAGTCCCATTGCTTTTGTCCAGATATTCCTTTAAGATGTCACCGATCCAACCACTGCCCCTCAATGCCCACAGATACTTCTCAGCCCTTCTCTCAGCAGAGGTGGCCAAGGACCCAGCTTCCAGGTTCGAGAGAAAAAAGAGCCAGAGAGCTCGGCAATGTGCCGATGCGCCCCTTACCTTCAGCAGCACCACGTCCACAGTCCTGTCCACCTTGGAGATGTCACAGAGGCTGTACCGTCTCTTGTGCCTTTCATACATTTTGACCAAGTGCAGGCAAGAGGAAATAAAACACAGGAGAGGTGCCCACTGGGAACTCGGGGGGCCAGCGTACTCACACTAGTCCAGAGTTCCAAATTTCTCACGGCGAGCTGGAGAAGACCTGTGCCTTCCCGACTCCTGACTTTATTAAGCTCTCAAAGCGTCCAAAAATGAATTAAAAAGAAACCAAGCAGGATCCAACTCCTCGAACTGAGCGAGAATCTTCTGACAACTTCAGAGCACTGGGATGATGAATTTATAATTCATAATACAAACAGTAAATGCCTCCTGATGCTATACTTGCATGCAGAGCTTGACTGAAAGAGAAGCACACGCCACTTCCATCACTGGTGATAACTCCAGTAGAAACATAAAGAATGAACTGGCTGAGCATAACGGCCAATGCACGTGGGGGGAAAACCAAAGCAGGCAATAAAAATCCAGTATGGACTTCGTCAGGAAGAGAGGGGAAAAAAGGAAAGACAACTCTATTTCAAAGGAATGACATTTAAAAAAATCCCATTAAATTCTGCTCTTGCATTAAAAAAAAGACAAAAATCAATTTTTTTCTTTACAGGGGAAAAAAAGCAGCAGCAGCAGCAGCAGCTTAGAGATTCTGTCTGAAGTAAAGAGCCTTTCCAGTTTGTCTTGCTCACCAGGCAGTCGGGCTTGGTTCTGATTTAAGTTGAAAATATGTAATGACAGCAGAGGAAAAGGAGGAAAAAAAGGCCCCTCCTCCTGCTCTCCTCCCTCCCTCCCTCCTAGGGCACTGGCCCTGCCCAACCCCAGCCCCCTCCCTGCTTTCCCCTCACTCTCAAGAACGTCAGTACTTGCCCTTTCAGCTCTGGACCAACAGCCTTGGAGCTCTGAAAACCTAATTGCAGTGGTGGGAACATGATTCACCCACGAAGGAAGAGGAGAAAAACAAGGCTTCCTTTTCCAACCCGCTTCCTCCTCCTCCTCCAACTGCCCCCGATGAAAAAGGCTCTGTCAGGCGCCCCCAGATGCAAAGAGTGCTTTGATGTCAGGGCAGCATGGTAATAAAGGGAGGGAAAGTCACCCTAAACACCACAGGCACATACAACGCACTTATCTGTCCTACCAAGTACAGAAAATCGAAACTACTCAAGGCACACATTGTGTCTCCTCGCCAAACGCAAACCAATGATTTAACATGAGAAAAATGTTAGCCAAGTATTTCAGGATTGTGTCTCTGGGATCCAGAATGTCTACGAAGGTGTCTGACAAGGTTTAAAAATCATCAGTTGTTCAGCTTTTTTTTGGGGGGGGGTAATGAATGGAAGGGGGCTTTAAAGAAAATCAAGAGGAAACGAGTAAAATGAATGGGTACGTGTCAACACTTTTTGTGATTAAGAAAGTCACCTGGCTGGGACTTTGCCCCCTTCGAAGCTCCCATTCACATGAACTGAGCTCTGTATGTGCCTGTTCCTTCATTTGCCTGTTTTCTGCTATTTTGAGTCCCTACCCTCTGGAACATTCTCAGGTGCCAGGCCTATTCCAGAATTCATTCTCTCACTTCAGACATTCTCTCACTTGGGTAGAAAATTATTTGGGTGAGAAAGGAGGAATAGAGGGAAGCAAAGGGGGGAAAGCGTGGAGAAAGAAAAAATAAGTATGATTTTCTCCTACAAGCATAAGGCTGCTGATTTTCCTCAAGCAGCCTGGAGTCCTGGCTGGACCTGGAGAGTGTGAATGAGGGGCTCAAAGACCATGACAGAAAGGAAGGAGAGAGACAGAATGCCTGAATTTCTGCCCACAGGGCAAGCAGAGCTGGAGAGAAGGGTGTTTAGGAACTGCATACACAAGGGGAGTAGAGGGTCTGATGAGTCACTGTTTCCTCAGGCCAGGCATTCAGGTTGCTAACTAGCTCAAAGGAGAGAGACGCAGCCAGTCCTGCTCTAATGCAAGCATTTTCCTCATCTGGCTGTTCACACCACAGCAACAGCTCCAACCCACCCAGGGCCTTTGATTCCCCACCCCTCACTGTGTCACCAGCGTGGACAGCCTCCCCTTCCCCACATGGCCCCGGGGAGCCTCAGTTGGTGACAATGATGTTACCAACACTACACTGAAACAGGGGCTGCTTTTCATTACAGTGACAATGGAAACTAATAAAAACAAGAGGACTAGAGAAACATTAAAGAGTTGTTAATACAATTCTTGCTCAGGCTTACCAAAACGGTGGGAACCAGGTTAGCAATTTACAAATACTTTGAAACTCTGTGGTCTGAGGCACCAATCAAAAGATCCTGCAGGCTGTAGTGTACAGAAAAAGTAGTAATTTATTATCTTTTCTGTAGGAACTTTCACCAAGCTATAATTCAGAACGCTCCCTCCTTCCTACATGGGCACGAAGCTGCCTCCCCTCCAACCTCATATGGTTTATCCCTCACTGCCGCTCCCTTCTGTCTTAATTAGATTCGAATGTTTCCTGCTTCCAAGGTTCCCTCTCTAGGGATCAGATGCTTCAATCACAATAAAGCCTTTCTATGCCCAGTCTCCTCTAACTATTGACTTCAATGTACATAATCTATATTGATTTAACAGCTATTTTGTGCCTTGTAGTGAGTGCAAACAAAACAACAAGGTCTCTGTCCTCAAGAAGTTTATGTAATTAGAGAGGAATCTGCCTCATAATAACATAATGATCCGAAATGGCCTAGATTACTGTTTTGAGACATATAGATCAACCTATTTCATTTCTGACTGTCTGCTGACTTTGTGCTACAGGCTGCAAATGTAGACTTGTTGCTTTTTCTGGACACATAAACATATTTAAATGATTTAGAATTGTCCTTACGTATTCTGTTCCTTCTTGGAGAACAAAATGCTCTGGGTGGGGAAAAAAGTCTGTTTTTCTTTCCCCTCTGGATCTGCTCACCACTCCCCGACAGAAGACAGACTGTAGTCCTGTGCTTTTGCTGCTGATGTGACAATTCCAAGTTTTTATCAAAAACATCTGGAACCACTGAACAGTTATTCTGTTAGAATTTTGAAACACCGCAACCAATCATTTTAAATCCAAACTAGAGCTGAGAGTCACAAATTTTCGTTTTGAGAATGTTTCCTCTTTCCCTTAATTTTGGGAACTTGTAGTAAAAAATATATATATATGTATATGTATATATATGTAATATGTTAATTACAATAGCAGTTATTTAGGAAATTAATTGCATCTTCCTTCTCTCTGTGTCCTCCATCCACAACAAGGGGTCCCAAATTCTAAACAGAAGCAACCAGTGCTTCTAGTTTGTTCATACCACAGGTCCAACATATGTTCTTAAAATTCCAGAAAATGAAGTACACAAATACGTGTGCATTATAATTGAACTATAGCATTTCTGTTCATGAATTAAATTTTCTCTTGGTTCATCTAATTACAAGATATAACACCTGACCCAAATTATTTAACATTCTTACAGGTCGCTTCTATTTGGCTCCTTTTGTTCCATTTAAGGCAGAACTCTGCCCGAAGTCCCACAGCAAAGTTTCTGAGTTACGACGCCACCTACTGGGTGTGCTGAAGCTCCCAAGTGAACACTCAATGCTGGGAAACCAAACAGCAGCCGTGTGACTGTGCACTGGTGAAGTGACTCACCACTGATTAATTTAGTCTCTGCAGGGAACACCAGGTAGTAGGGTGAAAATCAGGGATTCTTTCCATTCCTGGGTGTGTCACTATCTCCCTAGTAACCTGGGATAATTACTTTGACCCTCTGGAGTTAGGTTTCCGAAACTAAAAAATTAGAGGGTATGGACACTGGATCATACCTGAAATTCCTTCTTGATCTGATACCATTGGTGTGTGACTAAGAAATCTTTACCACCTGCCGTACAGCTCATAGGATGCAGGTAGATTCAGAAGAAGGAGGAAAAAAAGGAATTGAGAATTTGCTCAAAACCTGGTGTAGAAACATGCAGTATAATTCTTGCAAAATAGTATCTGCCATCTCCACTTTTCACATGAAATGAGAAGGAAAGGTCTACCACAGTTGACAATCTTCCTTAATCTATGATTTCCTTAATTGAAGAATTGTGAGTCATCGTGAATTAGACATTTGTTGCCAAATTGACTAGAATACAGGTGAAACAGTAGCTTCCACTTGAGCAACTCCAGTCTTAGAGTAACAAAACGCGTGATGCAGTGGAAAAAAAAAAGCTTCAGATGTGATGTTGGAGTCCTTGAGAGGAGAACGAAGAGAGTCATTTACAATGACTGCAAAGGCACTGTTTCCACCAGGGTTTCCTTTTCAACTTCGGCGCAGGTGTTCAGGCACTGCTGGTCCTGGCGTCTCACTGGCGTGCGGATTTGGAGGCCCCAAGGGGGGTCAAAGAGTTACAGGAGAAGAGGAAGACCTAAGGGCTGAGCAGCCAGAAGCTCACGTCAAATCAGCAGTGGACAGCAGCAAGCAACTCCACCGCTTTATCCCTTCACTGCCTTTGCAAGAAGAAACCTTAAGAAAATTTAACTGGGAGCTAACAATGGAAAAAAAAAAAAAAAAGATGGAAGAATACAGGGGAAAAAACACAAAGCTTTGAAAAGGTCTCTTCCCAAACTTGAGCTCCTTACAGGAAACAAATCTCATGGAATAAGCCCACAAATGTTAATAAACTTTACTAAAATTACCAACAGCTTGGTGGAATACAAGGAGGGAGGAGAGAAGAAAAGGAGACAGCAGAATCATTGTTTCAGCAGAAAAAGTAGTGACAGGATAGTTTAATGTCTAGCAAAGGTCTTCTGGGGCAAGATTTGTCAAAAACGTTTGCTGAGTTTTTCCTGTTTGAAAGGTGCCCCCACATGCACAATTCCATGTACTCCCCACGGAAAGCTGTAAGGTGAACGCTGCTGTCTGCAAACGAGGGAAAGGCAGAGTTGACATCAGCTGCGCCAGGTCACCCAACTCCTGGAACCAGTGCACTGCCTTCAGTTTTGTGAATCTATCTTTCCACCACACGTCTTATCCTGCCGCTCGAGAATTTCCCAAACTTAAAAACATAAAATAAAATAAAGCTATACTGGAGAAAATGTAAGCTAAAATTTAAGAAAAGAAAACTTAGAATTCATTACTCACATCATCAGTATTCTTATATTTGATTTTACACAAATGTCAAAGGATAGAAAGGGATGATATTTTTTCAATACAATGACAAGTGATTCTTAATTTGAGAAAGTATAGACAGACAGTGTGTCGTTGAACACACTCAGCTTCTAAGTCAGCATTTCATTACCTGAGATTTCAGTGTTTAACAGCTTCTGCATGCACACAGGGACACGTTAACACTGTGTCGTCCGACAGTGCTGCGCACTGGTCAGACTCCAAGGAGAGGGCAACAGGCACTTCTCCCGATTCTCTCGCAGAGTGCCCCACACACCTCAAGGTGTTTCAGATGACTAGCTGATTATATACACTCATTTACAACCAATCATAATCCTGACCAGATACAGTTAATTAAATGCAGAAAATTTTTGTCAGTGTTAACATACACAAAAGGCAAGTTGCCTAAAAAGGGTTTCTAAATTTAAAGGCTAGAGGTCCTGGCTAGACATGAAAACTCGCTTTCAAAATAACCCTGTCCTAAGGGAAATCCCATATAAAATAAAAATATATTACTTTAGGAAATGACTTCACTTATTCTTGTTATTTTTGACTTCATGGCAAAAAGAATAGCTCTAAGCACAGTCAGGCAAGCCAAAAAATGACTCAGTTTCCCATGGACAGTTTTCCTCATCCTCCAGGCGAACACACACCACTGTGCAGTCATGCCTTCCAAGAAATGCAGAGGACACCCTACTCTGTTCGCCAACTGTCCAAAAGACAAGGCAATGGGACAGATAAAAATTCTTCAAAACAACAAACAACAAAAAAAGCCAGTTTTTAAAACACTACCTCCAGTTCAATGTTGACATTCATGTATCCCCAAAAAGTTAAATCTGATTTTGTTCATTTATTTTTTAAAAGATTTTATTCATTTATTTTTAGAGAGAGAAGAAGAGAGGGAGAAAGAGAGGAAGAGAAACATCATTGCATAGTTGCCTCTCACACTCCCCCAACTGGTGACCTGGCCAGATACCCAGGCATGTGCTCTGACTGGGAATTGAACCAGCAACCCTTTGGTTCGCAGGCTGGAGCTCAATCCACTGAGCCACACTAGCCAGGGCTGGTTTTGTTCATTTAGAGACCACTATTTGGAACTTGTATTTGATTGCTTTACTCATAAATTACTAAATTCAAATTCAATCATTTTATTCAATCCGATGGTCTAAAAATTTTTTTAAGGAAGTACAACACAACTGTGTTCACCTCAGGTTAGGTGTCAAAATTTGTTTTGGAAGAGTTGTTACCAAAAAAAAAATAACTGGAAGACAAGGGAGTGGGGAGGGAGAAATGCCCCTTTACTTGAACACATACCAGGGAGATGTCCCCAAAGGGCATGTCACATGCACGGATGACTGACTGTATAGGGACTCTATTTACTAGCCCAGCAGTTAAGGGGAGGGACTTTAGAACCAGTCTGCCTTGGGCAAGTTACATAACCTTTTTGTTGCTTCATTTCTTGCCTGTAAGATAGCAACAAAAATACTAGAGGCAAAGAGTAGAAGAAAGAATGTCATTATGAGGAATAAATGAGTTATTACATGCAAAGTATTTTGTATAGAGCCTACATTAAGTCCTCCAAGTGTGGTTATTCTATTTTTTACTATCACCATTACATATCTGCCTTACTCAAGAAGAGAGATATTTAAATCAGCCTATAAGGGTACATGAGATAAAATGATGTCACTGAAATTGTGGCAAGTTCAAGCTGAAAGAATAAAACACCTTTGCTTCAAAATGAAACCACTATGTTCCCTCTGACAGTATTTTCTATTGAGACGATGATGAGGCAGAAAGAGAGATAAGTTTTCTTTCCTCTGTAAGTGCAGAAGGTAGGGAGCATCCCCAGACACAAAGACTACAGGAGCTACTGAGCATCCGAGTGTCAAACCGTTTTACGGAGCAGTACTTTATAAAGGTCAACACAGGACTGGGAACGCAGACTGAAGACTCAGCCTTGGGAAAAAGAAGAAAAAAGCCTCTTCATCTGAGGCAAAGGGAAAGAAGTAATATAAGACAGATATATTTATAGATTTTTTTCCTGGCCAATCCCCAAGTACCTAATTTGAACCGAACTTCTAGTGTCCTGAACTATCCCCACCCAGAAGGCTGGAATCCCAGGATGACCCACTGGGATAAAGAGCATTTCTCTGGCCCTCACACGTGACTCTGGGGGACGCCCAGCTCCACGACAGCCTCTCTGTGGTCTCATCCCTCACGTCTCCTTCTGAGACTGCTCTACTGCAGTCTACACGAGTCAACTGTTGTGTTCAGTCTACACTCCACACCTGGCTGCCTCCACACCTGGCGTCCTTGATCCTGCCCTCAGCACTCCGATGACACGTAGAGCGTTCACTGACCGCCCATTATCTGGGTATCTGTTGTACGAGACTCTTGGAGCAAGGCATCTCCTATTTCTTTGGATTTCCTACAGGTTCTTGGCCTTAGCATTCAACAAGTGGCTCCTGTGTGAATGCACAGATAGCCATCTCAGTCTGAAAAGAATCCTTCAGGTAAGGCAATACATCTCAGGACTAGATCTAACTAGTGCAGGCCATCTAGATTCAGAAGCTCCTTTATTCATAACTTTAAATAACCCTTGGGTTTTCTTATACAGAGATAAGGACTAGAGAAAAAGGGCATCTACCTACTCTGTTCACCACAAACAAATGACGTGAGAAGTCAGACCTTATCAATAAATAGGAATAGCAGAAATTAACCAAGTGGAAGAACTTCTCTGCCAACCCTGAATGCTTTTTTGAAATATAAATGGCAGTTTGTGTTGGTTCTGTAAGGTCATTCTACTCTGAAGATTATAGTTATAACCTCATGTAAAGACTACTGAAGTATCACAGAAAACTGTCAGCTAACTAGAAATCAGTCTTGAAGTTCTTCCCATGTTCTTTTGCTTTCAAGATACTCGCCATGCATCCCACATTTTAAGTGCCCATCACGTGTGAGATAGTGTGGCAGGTCCCGGTGCATGAAAACAAGGCAAAGGCAGTAGAGTCCCCTGTGCACAGGACACATGGCTCACGCCACGGTGCCACACTCTGTGCTCCAGTGTGGGTAAGGAGAAGAGCACATGGGAGGCTGAGTGAGTGAAGGGCACAGCACAGGGTGGAGCAGCACACCTGCAAAGGGTCTTGAAGAATTAAAGAGTGCCCAGGTAGGCTCCCAGGATGCATTTCAGGCAGAAAGGACCAATGAGCTAGTGCAGCAATGAATCTGAACGGAAATAAGGAGTCTGGTGAGGGTGGCAGCTGGATTGTAGACTGGAACAGCATAGCTGGTGGGGCCGTACATGCAGCCTCAGAAGCCAGACTGTAAAGTCCACACCACCGAGTTTAAAAACTGAAGAGCTATTTCATTTGCTTTCAGCAAGAATCCGTAACCTGAGATAAAGCAGTCATTCTCAAGGTATGGTCTGCAGAACCATGGGGTCCCAGAGACCTTCTCTGGGTACATGTGGGGTCACAACTATTTTGACAGTAATGCTAAGATGTTATTGGTCCTTTGTGCTATTTCAACTTCTGCACTCTCGGGACTTAGCGTGAATCAAATATTAGCAAAGAGAATTGGTAGGCATATTCCTCACTGCTGTACACTCACAGTTGGAAACAAAAACATCTCCATATAGAATGTCCTCGACAAAGCTGTAACGATTAACTTTATTACATTTCAACCTTTAGGTAGACATCTTTTTAATATTCTGTGTGAAAAGGGGGAAGTAGTGATAAAATACTTCTGCACACAAGGTATGATAGTTTCCTTGAGGAAAATCACTTGAGCAAGTGTTTTAAGTTGTAAGCTGAGTCAGCCACTTTTTCACAGAACATTTTAACTTGAAAGGAGGAGTGACTAACAAACATTGCTTATTCAGAAGTGGTGTATTTTCTTAAAAATGAACAAAGTGAACCTGTCTTCTAAGATAAACAACTGGCAGTATTTCTCACTGATGGTAAAATTTAGACTTTCAAGCAAAAATGAGAATTTTGGAAAACTTGTATTTGCCACTGTGAACTTGCCAATTTACTAATACAATAAAGATATTTCTGACTAGACTGGTGGTGATATTAACAAATGAGATCTTCTGATATTGCAGAATTTAAAAAATTCAACTTTTGGAAGAGCTAGGTTACTCAACTCATCAATATTTCCCAAATGACTGACAAATGATGTTAGAGAATCATGCATGGATGAAAGATCCATTCAAAGCACAAGGAAGACCCATGGCCTTCGGTGTGCCAGAGCATCAAAAGTTCGACGATATGCTTTCCGACTCCACATTGCAAATAACTTTTAAGAGCCTAACATTTATGGATTCTGATCTAGTATCGAAACATCACAATTATATGAGAAAACTATTACAACAGTCTTCCTTTTTCCAAGCATGTGTCTGTATTAGGCTGGATTTTCTTCACATACTTCAGCCAAAACAAATGCAACAGGTGGAGTGACTAACAAACTTTAGAGCTTTAAGGATCTGTTTTCTATTAAGACAGAAGTTAGACTAAAACAATGTCACTCTTCTAATTTTGTTATGAAAAAGTAATTGTTCATAAAAAATGCCCTTTGCAGTAAAAAGCAATGGGTTTATTATTGTTTTTATAGATGAGTTAATGTTTTTTAAACATCTCAGTTTTCATTTCTAATGGTGGTACATACTTGTAGATATAATCCACATAAACAAAAGTTCTCTGGAATTCCTAAAAACTTTAAAAGTATAAAGGGATCTGGAGACCAAAAAGTGGGAGAAGTGCTGGGCTGTTAGGCAGAAAGAGATCACTGGTGAGGACACCAATGACTTCAGATGAGAGAAGACAAGGGCACGGCCCTTCACGTCCGAGTTTAAGGAGGGAAGTGAGTACGACAGGACAAACCTGGGAGCGGGGAGAAGGCGGCACCTGGACCTGGGGTGAAGGCTCTCCCACCGAGAGAGTGTAGTGACGAAAGCCAATGCTTTTACTTACATGCGAAGTGAGGCCCAAACAATTTCATAGCGGTTTGAATGAGGCTGATGAATTCAGAGTAACTATAGCAGGAATGAAAGCAAAGATAGTTTTCTGAGGGGAGAATGAATAAAATTCTTTAAGAAAAGACTTTTCCACAATCTCTGTGCAAATGAATTTAGCTGAAAGGCTCTTCCTAAGAGACCAGAAGGCTGAGTATGCCCCATTCCATTTTTGAGAGGCTCGGGCAAATGACCGACAGGTGAGCTGACCTGAGGGATTCTTTGATGCAAGCTCCTGTGTTACCAGTAGGGCTGGTGTCCACCGATGCTCATCTCCATTAAACAGCAGTCAGTGGTGGCCACCACGACACTTCTCATACACCCAGTGGAGGAAGCAATTTGTTCCATGTTGAATAAGCCAGCCAAGCACATAGATATTTCAGAAATATTCCACAGTACAGATTTCCAAGTCACAGCTCCAGCACTTAAGGTTTTACCTCCAACTACCTGAACACTCTGCCATTCCCTGGGGATTCACATGTTCCAAGGTTCCATGGAAAGGGAATACTCTAATCTCATTATAAGGTGGTTTCCTCCTGGGGCAGCTAATATGGAGACTCACGGGCCACAGGAATGGAAGTTGAAAAGATAATAGAAGACTTCACACACTTCCTATGTCCCTATCAAAGCAAAGGTCTCTCTCAGCTCAGCTACTCTTTGTGGTCATCAGAGTTTATTTGCTTTGGGCAAGGAGGAATAATATGTTTCTTTTACAAGCTTGACTTGTTAAATTGTACAAATAAATGGCATGCATTTGTCAAATGTTTTAATTATTGTTTGTTTATAAAAAAGAACTTCCTAAAGGGATGTTCGTTTTATGAAAATAAATGCCAATATTGAAAGTCCTGTCTTTTACATCAACAATGGTCTAGCAGTGCCTCCACCTAGCAGCGGCTGTTGAAACTTCCTGAGTAGTTATGTATATTTAAAAGCAAGAGCTTTGCTTTTTAAAATACTCAACAGTTTCCACCTTTTCACTTATACAGGGATTTGTATAACTATCTCCCTGTATTGTACTAAATTAGTTATGTGATAAAATCCTTTTTCACAGGAAGAAGAGTCAACTAGCCCTTTCTCCCTTTATTAAGATCTCATTTTACGAACAGTCCCATCTTCCCCACTCTGTGCTGGGCAGTAAGTTGCAAAAACTTAAATGAACTGCTGGAAGAAGAATCAGACAACTTGGGTCTATCACAGCTGTCATATTTGATGCTTTCACAACTTGGTGACTTGCAGATGCTGTGTAGAGACTTATTTTTAGTTACCCGCTGCTTCCCTAACCCCGACAACTTCCCTTTTCTTTCTGGTACCTCCCTCCTTCCTGTTCCAAGCTCCCACTACCTAGAGTTTTAAGGAGGAAGAATCAAGGCAACTTTTCACATCATCAGGGAAACTGTGTGTTTATCCACTAATAAGTGGCTGGTATTAGATAACACACAGAGTTAAGTCTAAGCTTTAAAGAACGATAAGGTTGATTCAGAGATCATAGTCTTAAAAGGGCATGCATTACTTTGCTTTCTGTTTAACCCCACTCCTTCCCAGAGAGCCTTGCCAAGGAACAGACACAGGACAGTGCAGACACTGCCCCTACTAGGAATAAAACAGATAAGAAAATACAGCATTACTGAGCACTGATGAGCTTGTACCCCTTCCTCTCTTCCCGGGACTGTGAGCAGGTACAGATGGCTGTGTACTTGTGACACTAAGCAGTAGATGCCAATCATCTGAACTAACCGCGGGCCAGCACCTCCTAGGCTTTTTCACAGAAGCATAGGGGATTATGAGGGCTAGAGAGGGGTGTGCCAGGGGCAAACTATTTCTCAAAGTCTACAGGACACAGTCTTTTAACTTAAAAAGCAGACCTGAGAGCACTGTGCACCTTATATTATATGCCAATCTTTAAACAGCATTTCTTCTCACAGCTTCAGGTGCTCCTTTTAATACATTCAGCTGCGAGAGCAACTGCATTAAAGTTCCATGCCAGGAAAGCCAGGATTTAAGTCCTTTTTCTGAGTCGAGGAGGAAAGAACAGTCTCAGACAAGGGGAAAAACAATCCACGGAGCCTGATGTGAAGCAGACACGGCACCAGGTTTCAGCGCTGTGAGGGAGGAGGGACGGAGCTCTATTTTCCTCCCTCAGACCATCCCATTAGGGAGACCTAATGACTCCTAGGAAGGAACAGAGCCTATTGTGTTGTGTGTGTGATGGTGACTGGGCCGGGAGTGGCTCCATGGCAACACAATCATGACACACGCATCAGTTTCTGGAACTGGAATAAAAAGATCAACTTCCTCTTTTAAGGCCAGCAATGCTATCACCAGGGAAAAATCCCTTGAGTGAAACATTTAGTAACCCACCAAGGCCTAATGGTGCGATGCCACCAAAAGTACACAGTAAAGAGAGCACCGGTGTAGACAGGCCTAAACAATAGATAATTGCTCTGAAGATCCCATGACACAGGTGTCAACTCCCAGCTCAGTACTTTGTCTCTCTTGACAGAAAGACCTTTAGGGATGTACCTTAGTCACTTTGCCTTTCATGGCATTCCCAGTTTCTATTACAATCTTCGACACACAAACCAGTACACATCTGAAAAGTAAAGGCTCAGTTTGCTTTTGGAAATGCACAACAGTAACTTCCCCACAGGCAGGGAATCCATTCTAACAGCCTACTTTATTTTGGAATCTTTGTTGTGAGTATTTAAAGTAAGGAACTCATGCACGGATGTGTGCGTGCTCTCTCCCCTGCTGACGAGTCAGTTTGTAGCTCCCACAATCCCTGGCCTCACAGGGTGGATTAAGAGGAAACACTCCTCAGACTCTTAGAACCAATGCCCTGATGCCCACGAAGTGGTTACACTTCATACGGAGGGCTGGTGCTTCCTCTTATGCACCTTCTTCTAGACGGGTCCAGGCCGTGGTCCACTCTCAAGGCCTGCAGCTGAGGCACCCTCAGAATAAATGGAAAGGGACATGGTAACTTCCCTGAGAATGGGTGTGACCTGCTACAGATGGTTAATTTCTTCCCAGATTATTTTAACCATCACCTATTGAAAACCATTCATCCATAGACCCTTAAGAGGGGGCCTGATAATTCTGAGTTAATTTAAAATGAGATCAAAATCACACCTAATATATATAAAATGCCTGTTATGTGCAAGATAGTACACCAATGCTAGTACAAGCAACCTTTGAAGTAGACATCATTATCCCGAAGTTACAGATGAAAAAACTGAGCCTCCAAACAAACAGTTCCAAATGGAAGATCAATCGGCAGAACTGAGATTAAAATCTTGGTTTACTGGACTCCAAGTTTTTATTATGCCTCATTTATATCTCTGGCTGTCAATATAATGAGATAAAGATGATCAAAAGTTTAACCACTTAGGATAAGAATTCATGAAGTGGGTAAAGAGGAAATGTACCTCACCATAATAAAGGCCATATATGATGAGCCCACAGCTAACATTATACTCAGTGATGAAAACTTCAAAGTTTTTCACTAAACTATACTACAAGGCCACTGTAATCAAAACAGCCTGGTACTGGCATAAAAACAGGCACATGGACCAATGGAACAGAACAGAGAACCCAGAAATAAACCCAAGTCTCTATGGTCAACTGATATTTGACAAAGGAGGCAGCAACATAAAATGGAGTAAAAATAGCCTCTTGAACAAATGGTGCTGGGAGAACTGGACAGCTACATGCAAAAAAATGAAACTAGAACACCAACTTACACCTTACACAAAAATAAATTCGAGATGGATAAAAGACTTAAATATAAACCGTGACACCATTAAAGTACTAGAGGAGAACATAGGTATGAAAATCTCAGATATATCACGCAAAAACTTTTCTACAGACATGTCCCCTAGAGCAAGAGACATAAAGGAAAGAATAAACAAATGGGACCTCATCAAAATAAAAAGTTTCTGCACAGCTAAAGAAAACAGTATCAAAATAAAAAGAGAATCAACTGTATGGGAAAACATATTTGCCAATGATACCTCAGAGAAAGGCTTAATCTCCAAAATATATAAAGAACCTACACGATTACACTCTAAGAAGACAAGCAACCCAATTAAAAAATAGGCAAAGGACTTGAACAGACACTTCTCCAAGGAGGACATACAGAAGATCCAAAATCACATGAAACGATGTTCAATATCACTAGCTATCAGAGAGATGCAGACTAAAACCACAATGAGGTACCACTTCAGACCAGTCAGAATGGCCATCATAAGCAAAACAACAAATGTTGGAGAGGTTGTGGAGAAAAGGGGAACCTAGTGCACTGTTGGTGGGACTGCAGACTGGTACAACCACTGTGGAAAATAGTATGGAACTTCCTCAGAAAACTAAAAATGGATCTGCCTTTTGACCCAGCAATTCCACTGCTGGGACTATATCCTAAGAATCTTAAAACACCAATCCAAAAGAACCTTCGCACCTCAATGTTCATAGCAACACAATTTACAATAGCCAAGTGCAGGAAGCAGCCTAAGTGCCCATCAGTAAATGAATGGATCAAAAAACTATGGTACATTTACACAATGGAATTCTATGCAGCAGAAAGAAAGAAGGAGCCCCTACCCTTTGCAACATCATGGATGCAACTGGAAAGCATTATGCTAAGTGAAATAAGCCAGGCAGTAAAAGATAAATACCATATGATCTCACCTTTAACAGGAACCTAAACAACAAAACAAAGAAACAAGCAAAATATAGTCAAAGACACTGTAATAGAGGACAGGCAGAAAGTGACCAGAGGAGAGAGAAGAGAGAATTTCAGGGGAAAAGGGGAAGGGTTTACAGGAACAAAGTTAAAAAACACATGGATAAAAACTAGGGGGAGGGTGGTAACGGGAGGGAAGTTGGGAAGGAGGGACGGGTGGGCTTGATTGGGAGTAAAGGGGAGAAAACTGTACTTGAACAATGATTAAAATAAAATTTTAAAAAAATTAAGAAAACTTCAAAGTTTTTCCTCTAAGATCAGGAACAAAGCAAGGATGCCTACTCTCACCAGTTTTATTTAACATGGTATTGAAAGTCCTAGCCAGAGCAATTAGGCAAAATAACAAACAAACAAAAAAACCTACATTAGAAAGGAAGAAGTAAAATGGTCACTGTTTCCAGATGACATGATATTATACATAGAAAACATGAAAGACGCCATCAAAAAAACATTCAAATAAACAGTTTTAAGATATAAAATGAATACTCAAATATGTACTGCATTCATATACACTAATAATAAACCATTAGAGAAATTAAGAAAACAACTCCATTTACAACTGCATCAAAAAGAATAAAATACTTAGGAATAAATTTAATCAAGGAAGTGAAAGCCTTCCATATTGGAAAGTATAAGATATTAATGACAGAAATTGAAAGCTATTCTATGGTCATGAGTTGGAAAATAATTAACGTTTAGAAAGTCCATACTGCCCAAAGCCACAAAGAGATTCAATGCAATCTCCATCAAAATACCTATGGCCTATTTCTCAGAAATAGAACCCCAAAAAATCCTAAAATTTGTATGGAACGATAAAAGACCTCAAGTACCCTAAAAAGCAATCTTGAGGAAAAAAGAACAAGGCTGGAAGTATTACACTCCCTGATTTCAAACTACATTACAAAGATATAGTAATTAAAACAGTGTGGTACTGGCATGAAAATAAACACAGACATGAATGGAACAGAATATAAAGACCAAAGATAAGCCCATGCATACACGATCACTTAATTTATAACAAAGGAGCCAAGAACATGTAATGGGGAAAGGGTGATCTCTTCAATAAATGGTGTTGGTAAAGTAAACAGTCACACGCAAAAGAATTAAACTATACCACTATTTTACACCATGTACAAAAATTAACTCAAAATGGATTAAAGACTTGAACATAAGACCTGAAACTATAAAACTCCTAGAAGAAAACACAGGCAGTAAGCTCCTTGACGTAGGTCTTGACAATTTTTAATCTGACACCAAATGCAAAGCAACAAGAGCAAAAATAAGCAAGAGGGACTACATTAAACTAAAAAGCTTCTTCTGCACAGCAAGGAAAACCATCAAGAATATGAACTGGAGAAAATAACTGCAAAGCATATCCCTGATAAGGGGCTAATATCCAACATATATGAGAACTCATAAAACTCAATAACAAAAACAAACAGCCCCAAACAGTCTGATTAAAAAGTAAGCAGAAGATGTAAATAAAGATTTTTCCAAAGAAAACATATAAATGGCCAACGGGTACATGAAAAGATGCTCTATATCATTAATCATCAGGGAAATCCAAATCAAAACCACCATGAGGTATTACCTCCCACCTGTTAGAATGGCTACTGTCAAAAAGACTAGAAATAACAAGTGTTGGTGAGGGTATGGAAAAAAAGAAACCCTTGTGCACTGTTGGTGGGAATGTGAATTGGTGCAGCCACTATGGGAAACAGTATGGAATTTCCTCAAAAAACTAAAAACAGAACAACCGTATCACCCAGCAATTCCACTTCTGGGTATTTATCCGAAGAAAACAAAACGAAAACACTAACTCAAAAAGGTATATGCACCCCCAGGTTCACTGCAGCACTATTTACAACAGTCAAGATATGGGAACAACCTAAGCGTCCATTGACGGATGAATGGATAAAAGAAACTGTTATGTATACATATGTAAACATATCTATACATGGGGGGAGGGGCAAAAGCAGGTTTACAGCTGTTCATATGGAAAATAACACAGTTTTAAAAATTTAATAATACAAAAGTAATTCTGTGTTTTGCATATTCACAACTGCAAACCTACTTTGGATGGCACCCTATATACCGCAGATAGATACACACTCAGGAATACTGCCCAGCCACAAAAAAGAATGAGATCTTGCCATTTCCAACAACATGGACAGACCTCAAGGGCATTATGCTACATGGCATAAATCAAACAATGGGAAATATTGTGTATGTGTGTGTCTGCATTGTACACATATATCAAACTCACAGGTACAGAGAACCGGTGGTTGTCACAGGCAGAGGTGGGGGAAGAAAAATGGCTGAACTGTTTTTTGTTTTGTTTAAATAAATTGTATTTTTTAAAAAAATGAACAAAGGTGAAATGTGTAGTGCAAAAAAAAAAAAAAGGTAGAGTAATAAGAATCAGATTTGGTTCTTTTGCCCCAAAAGGAGGGAAAAAGATACAGATGCCCCTCCAAAATGAACCTATGACCTACAGTTAAGCAGTTTTTTGAAAGACAAAAAGTAGAGTATTAATATAATTTATTTTAAGACTCCAGGAAAAAAACATCTTGGAAAATGTTCGTTACAAAGTGATTAGTTAAGAATTTGGCTGCTAAAGAAAGTAGAATTTCAAGAAGTCCCTCCTAATTGTCCTTTTGGTCCAATACACAAATAAAATATACCTCCCAACATTTATGAATTTATTCCAATCATTTTAGAATCATACACTGATCAACACTTAAGGGCTGCAAGGAACTTCAGAGATTACCTAGCCACTATCAAAGAAGAAAATAGAGGCCAACTAGAGAAATTAAACAGCTCAAGGTCACTTAAAAATATATAGCCAGAAGGTTAAATTACACCCTTACATATATTACCTACAGACAGTTTTACACTAAGGTTACAGTGTTTCTGCTTGTGGCTTTACAGTCTGGCGTTCTTCTTGGGGACACTCCTGTTTTGCAACTATCTACTCTAGAAGAGTGTGTGCAGAAATTTTCTGGAAACTCCATTTCAGAGGGGACATAAAGAAAGAATATCTCCAAAAAGTTGGTATGAAAAAGCTGAGAAGGAAGTTTCCCTGTGGCTGAACTAGCTCTAGCTTTGGACGCCAAATGGATAATTATGGAGAGTCTTACTGGCAACTCACAGAGAGGGCCATTCGCCTTTTCCTAGGTGACACATACACCACAAAACTATGCACGTAAATATGATAGCAAGGACATTTTCAAAAGGATTAAAAAAACCCCCAAACCCTGAAGACTGTTAAATAAGAAGGTAGGTGTGTAAGCCGTTTTGAACAGCAGTGCTGTGGCTTGTCAGGTTAGCTACCGAACAGCCTGGGAGCCGCCACATTTTGCCCTGCCAGCTGAGCGGGAAGAGCCGCACAAAACGAAAGCTTTTATCCAGACTCTTGCTCTAGGGATGGAAATGCAAGCTCGCCCCCTTGAGACAAGAGAAAGGAAACATAGTGTTCCCATAAAAATAATAAAAGTGTAGAGAGAATTAAGAAGAAAATAATAACTAGAAATTGTCCAACCCTGCATTTTCCACAACCCTGAACAGACAAATATTAATATTGTTGTAAAAATAAGGATAGAAGTTCAGTTACTTTGTTTGGCTGAGTAGCTATTAAAAGGGGAGCAGGATTCTTGACTAAGAAGCATGCTTTCTTAAACGAAGAGTAGACTTTCCCAGTGACCTCACTTAACATATGGTCTATTAGGGTTGAGCCTGAACGTATTTGCTCCTGCGTATTTGGCGGCTAGGACCACGGGCACCCTGACAAGATCGACTGGCTTGTTGAATTAACTATTCCACATGGCTAATAAGCTTATGCAACGAGCATTTGGAAAAGGAATTATTGCGGAGCTCAATGAACTGATAACCCAGAGAGGCAAGTTCCCTCTAATGAACTTGGCCACATACTGAAGAGGAGATTCACGCAGGACTCGGAGCATGCTGGTCTGCAGCGTGGGGCAGGGAAGCAGGAGTCAGAGTTAGTTTCCAGCCCCCACGGAGTGCATCCCTGAAGTGATGATCTACACAGGTTTCTCTCCAGGACTGAAGGGTTCGATGTCGTCTCTATACCTAGTCATATCGTTCTTTAGAAAATAAAGGGCAGATCTGGAAAATCAGTCATTTCTGCACCAAAAACAAACTCTTTAGACAAATACCATCTTGGTGGTATTTCACTGAAGGTGAATAGGTTATGATACAAACATGAGACTTATTTTAAAGTGAATTAGCTTTGGTCAAAATGGCCAATGAAATTTCTCCAACTATCAGTGCGTCAGAGGGTAATGTAATGGCTTTAGAATCTTGGTGTGTATAAGCATTGATCAGGGGTATTTGTTTAAAATGCTGAAATCCATCCAAGTGAACTGGATTCCCCAGAAGTGTAACCTTGGGATGACTGTTCTTAAAACCATAGTACATACGGTGGAAACATTACTGACATAGAAGTGAGGTTCTAGTCTAGTTACAGAGTTAACTAGAGAAATGAGGCAAATCATTTAACCACACTGTATTCATTTTTCTACTTTAAAGTAAAAGTGCTGAACTTTAGATAATCTTCAAGGTTCAGTGAAATTCTAAATGTCTCAGAGGTAAAACAAACTTCAAGTATCCCATTTTAAGTTAAGGTCTGATGCTATTCCTGAAGCTTTTATAATAATATTCAACAGCCCTGGCTGGTGTGGCTCAGTGGATTGAGCGCCAGCCTGCAAACCAAAGGGCTGCCGGTTCAATTCCCTGTCAGGGCACATGCCTGAGTTGCAGGCCAGGTCCCCCGTAGGAGGCGCACAAAGGGCAACCACACAATTATCTCTCCATCTCCCCCCCCAACCCCGGCCTTTCTCCTTCCCTTCTCCCCTCTAAAAATAAACACATGAAATCTTTAAAAAAAATAATGTTCAAGAAGCAGAAACTGAGTCTTGACTGTTTTAGGAGCCACCATATGCCACTGGTTACTTAAATGACTGAAAATAATACTGGAATTTGAGTTATGACACTAATTAATAATAATAATGCTGAGCTGTACTTCATGCCAAGCTCTGTTCTAAGTGCTTGACATATATTATTAACTCATTGAGGGAGTAAAAAAAGATTACAGAGGCAATCTGAGAATCTTGAAACCAGTGATGTGTAAGAGGGGATAATGTTGAATATAAAATTGTAACTTAATATTAACCCTTTGGCAATACTTAATAACAAACCACAACCATAAAATGCTAATAGAATGACTAATGGGATTGGGCCATATTGTGTGTGAACTAAATAATCTGGACTCCTAAACTATGAACAACTTTCAACCTAGCGAAGAAATATCTGTTAGGACCATCTAACCCCTACGGAGAAACCTGCAGCAGTTAATGCATAAGGGTGTTTTTCTCTGAAAATATAAGCAAGCATTAATCCTGATATTGCCTAACTCCTTCATCCATCATGATTTTAAGCATTATTAACCTCTAAAGTTAGGGCTTATTTACAGCACGACACAGCAAGTAGTTTAAGGAATGAGAAATCACTCCTCAGTTTGTGTGACAGATGTCAGACTGCTGGACTAAAGAAAACAGGAACCCAAATGTGTTTTTCTTTAAATATTTAGGTGTGCCACACTCAACAGAGGTCCCTACACACTGACAATATGTTTAGAGAAGGTTAACAAGCAGGAAAACTGATAAAAGAATATAAGATTCTTTATTTATGCCTACTAGAAAATTGTCATAAATGCATTACTGTTTTAGGTTTTTAAGAGAGCGGCAAGGCAGTGAGATGTACAAATTCTTTCCACTTTACCTTTGAAGAGGATGACTCAGAGAGACAATGATTCAATGAGGCAACGACTGGCCTATTCCCAAGGCCAACACAGGGACTGGCCATGTGTCAGAAAGATAGGATTAAATAATATTATACAAACGCCACTCCACCCTCAGCGACAACCACAAGCTCAAGTAACCCTCTTCCGGCTGCACACGCAGATTCCGGAGGTTAAAGCCAGAAGATAAACAGAGATGAGGGCACTGAACTTTGGAGAAGCTTCGAGTTGAAAATCCAGTTTGGAGAGACAGAGAACTGGAACTCTCTGCCTCCTAATGCACAGTTGGTAACTAGAGCCCCCACTACAAAACCAGTAACACAATTCAGAAAACAAGTCTCCTAGCTGCTTCCTTCTTTTCATCCACTGATGCACACAGTATCTTCTAGGCCAGGGTCCCACCAACTACAGCCAGTGGCCCACCGTCTGTTTTTGTACAGCCTATGACACACCTAAAAGTACATTTCACATTTTTAAAATAAAGTTATCCAAAAAAGAGCATTTCATAACACATGAATGTTATATGAAATCCAAATTTTGTGTCTACAAATAAAGTTTTACTGGGACACGATCACACTCTTATTTACATATAGCCTATGGCTGCTTTCACATTGTAATAGCAAAGTTGAGTAGTTGTAACAGAGACTGTATGAATATGTCCCCCAAAACCTAAAATATTTATGCTCTGCCCCTTACAAAAAGAGCTTGCGGACTTCTCTCTCCTGACCTAGTGAAAACCTACACAGTGCATCTGGCGCATGAAGAGTTACATGGGGAAGAGAGAGAAAGCAGAATGCAGGAAGAAACTAAAGCGTGTGTCCATGCTTTGTCCTTTCAAATCGGAGCCAACAGGGCAAGTCTGGGGAAGCAACAGGTAGGAGAGGTAAGTGGTCAGATTTCACATCATTACAACCCTGTGAACACAGAAATCTCCACTATTTATACCTGATGATGGTCAAGAACTAAAACTTCCTCCACATACGCTTTCTCCAATTATATAAAGTGGTAGCAGACACAAAGCCTGAGGCACAGCTATCCCTCATCCACAAGTTCCAATGCTCTCACACCTATCACCACCCGTCTCTGAGCCCGGGGTGAGAGTCCAGAGGAAATGTGCCCTGTTGTGTAAGTCCCAGGTTAGAAAGCAAGCCCCGCGCTCTCACTGTAGCTGGGCCTCATCTGGAACGAGTCATGTGACTCTCTGAATGTCTATTTCTTTTATCTATAAAGTGTGGCATGCTGACCGACCAGACCAGAGGAGTATTATCTCTCTCAACGCCTACAACTACAGGAAAAAAGAGAACAGAGAAGACACGAGGAACTTTTTATTTTAAAAAAATATTTTGTTTTCTTCTTTGTAATAGACAAGATACAGTTATGATAGAGATATCTCTCCTCAGAAAGCAAAGGGTCCGCGGCTGAGCATCAGGCTGTACACAGTGACATTAGCCCCCGCCATGTGTAGGTGGAGGGCTGAGAAACAGAAGCACTTGAATTCAAGGATGTGAGTTTGTTCCTTCTCTTTTTTTAGGGGCTTCTGGAAACAAAGACACATGTACCCATGCAGGGTGTGTTCACTTTTCTTGCCCTAGCAGCAAAAGCAACATTTGTCTAAATAATGCCTGCTCTCCAAATAGCCACCCAGACATTAGTCATGAGTGGCATCTGTACCAAGGAGTGGGTCGCAGCAGGTAGCACCACCCTGCTGCTGCACTCCAATAAAACAAGCCTGGTATCACAGCTCATAGAAGTGAACCAGTTTGGGAGGGTACAGTGCTGTTTACCTACAGGTGTAACTTTAAGAAAATATACCACTTAAACCTCTGAAGAACAAAAACAGTGCACCATCATCTAGTCCAGACAAGGCAGACTGATTTTTTGAGAGGCAATATGATTTAGTCCAGTAAATTGATTTTCAGCTTCTAAAAGGTTTTTTTAAAATTTTTAACCAGCGTGAAATCTAAAATTGAAAACAATGTTTCTCTCTACAAGTTAAAGTTTCCTTGCTTTAAAAGAAAAGAAAAGTAATTTCAAGGAACTTAAGAAAACCAGTTTTAAAACTTACTGAACATCAAATACAGAATCACCATATGATGTAGAAAATCCACTACTAGGTATATGAAAACGTACCTCCATACAAACTTGTATACAAGTATTCAAAGCAATGTTATTCGCAATGGCCAAAAAAACAACCCAAATGTACAATACAACGTGGTATATCCATACAGTGGAATATTAGTTAATAATAAGAAATGAAATACTGATCAATGTCACAACACGGGTGAACCTGGACACAGTACGCTAAGTGAAAGAAACCAGTCACAGACGGCCATGTACTGTAAAACTCCATTTATGCGCAGTTCCACAATGCATGAATCCACAGAGACAGATTAGTGATCGCCAGGAGCTCGGGCGGTAGGAGCAGTGAACTGGTAATAAAGGTGGGGTTTCTTTTGTGGGGTGATGGCAATGTTCTAAAATTAGACAGTGATGACAGCTGCACGACTCCGTAAATCTATTAAAAACTTCACGTGAAGGGTGCATTTCATGGTATGTGAATTACATCTCAATAAAGCTGTTAGGAAAAAACCTACTAAGCATTTTTGCTGTCATTAAATAGGACACACTTCATCTTGTACACAGATAATGTTGAACTGTAAGTTAAAATCTTATTTGTAGTGGTGTCAGTTTCCATAGAAAAAAAAGAGATCCCTTTGGTGGTAATTCTCATTTTGTGACACATTAAACTTGATGACAAACTAAAAGTCTTGTGATCACAGGGAACATCTTTTTCACTACAATCTCCTAGGGATCCCTTCAGAAACACCCACTATGGAACTCTGCCCTGTGGTGCGCACCATTTATGAAAGCTTAACTGTAACAACATATCCAGGTTTATATATAATAAAACGAGAGAAGGGAAAAAATACTACTGTGGAAAAAAATCCCCCAAATGAAGAAACAAGATGTAAATCAGACGCACCAGACCAGACTAACCACAGTTTGCGCTGGCACAGACTTGAGGCCACTTACCACCTGGGTCTTCGGACCTTGCCTGGCCACTGTAGGCGTAGCAGCTGCATCACCTACAGCCACCTCTTCAGAAACCGAACTCCCCCTGGTGTCCCTCAGAAAATCCACTTCATCGTCAGCTTTGCTGTCTGGCATTTCTGAAGAGAACACGGGGGTTACAAAGTACAAATGAAAAATTGATCTCTGTGCCTATTTATACAACATGCTCCAGGTTTCGTGTATTTTGTTTGTTTTTGCTTCGGGGCTAAACGGAAAAATAGTGCTTTTGCTTTCAGGAACTGGTGTCATTTCTGACCTTTATCACATGGTTGTGTGGTTTCCCTAGCCTTCCTATGGGTCTTGTAGCTAAGGGAAGGTCCAGTGCAATGCCTGCCGAACTTCCATTTTCGCTGCTGACTTTTCATGACAAATCTGAGTGTGGTGCTGACTTACATGGGGAAAAGCACAGTCACAAGCTCCCAGGTAACACAGTAACAGCTGAAGCTGGGAGGTCCATTCTGACCATCATCAAGGAGGCAAGAGATGTCTGCCTTTGTACAGGGCAGGAAAGAAAGGACCACTGAGAATAAGATAAAGACTGTGGGATGAGTCTTTCTTTAAAAAATACTGCATACATTCATTTACCCAGAACTGCCAATGCTAAGACTGAACTAGTCTAATAAGTTATTTTTTGTTTTAACTTTTGTTTCTTCCCAAACCAAGACACAACCACAAACTAGCAGTTCCTTTTTTTAAGAAAAAATTTTTACGTGTCTTCTTTAGAATTATACTCAACACAGACCAAACAGCAGTGGTCCTTGTTACCTGACCACCATATGGTCAAGCAAATACAGGAAGGAAGTGATAAAATAATGTCCGAAGCAAGTTTAGGCTTTGGCATTTCTTGGAAGGGGAAGGCATTTCTTTCACATTTCTTTCACTTACCAGCCAAATTCACCTTGATAATACACTTACAAATGGAACCATTATCTCAATTCCATGTGGAAACTTTTCTGTTATTAATGCCACTGCTCTGGCAGAGAAAACTGTCACCTCCACCAAAAAGCAAAGAGGTTGCTTTCACCAAAGAATAAATTACATGAAGATTCTGTTCTAAGAGCACACTGTGACATATGCTTTTAGGTGAACCTTAGATTTAGGAAAGTTACATTTCTATAATCAAACACTGTCTTTCTTTGCTCTTACATAATCTCACTAGTACTTTAAAAATAGGCAAGAAAACCAAGGAACCAAAATCTGTCCTAAAAAATGTGATTAAATTTTGAAAATCTGACCAAGGGATACCCTTACCAAGCAATACCCTTAGAAGTATTTCTTGATGAAGATAATTCAAAATGAGTCCAAGTATTTTTTTTAATTGTTTTGAGTTTCATTTTGTTTATTTGGGGGTGTGATTTTTGGCACAACCTTGCTATCCTATACCCACCGATTGATAATATGTATGTCTGGCAAGCAGCAACCAGTCACAGTGGTAAACAGTGATTGCTGAGACCTGACGGGTGGTGCTGGCAGCCTCTGCGCCCGGCCTGCCTGAGGCACTGACACCCAGCTGCCCCGGGCACTGCGATCCACGCTCTCGATGGGTGAAGGGCCACAGGCCCTCCCTCTGACTGCAGGCTGTGTTTGCCCATTCCAGTTTCTCTCTGGCTGGGTTTACAGCAGCATATAGAAAGAAGCAGAAGCCAGGGCCACGGGGCTCCTTCCAAACGAGCAATTAAAGTCATGTTTCTTCATTCACAAAACAGGATGATTACATCCAAGATGGAATATACACTTCCTAGAAAAATACCCTGTTGCTCTGAGATCACACTCAGGTGCTTTTCTCCAGGGCAACGTGACCAGGGATTTTCCCCAATCCAGGCTACTTTCTGAAGAAAGCACAGATTTTCACCACTGGCTGCGAGACCATGAGCCCTGAGCACACGACTCCTCTTGGCAGCAGGACCAGCGGCTCGCCCACATGTATCAAAAAACCCCAAATCCAGAAGTACGGCTGAAAGGGCATTCATCTCGTCTCCTTCCTAAAACCTTAAAATTTAAAAAACCATTTCTTAGCATCTTCACTGTCTTTGCGTACTAATAACTATCAAAGTCTGACATTCTCCCTAGAGTCCACCTTTGCTCACAGGGCACTAGAGACACAAAACCCATCCAGTTCTCGCTCGGGTTAAGTCCTGATTACTAATTCCAGCCCATGTGGCCAAAGACGCAGTGCCCGAGTGAAAGGAACACAGCCAGGCATCAGCTTACAGCCCTTCCCATTCTTCTGAAATGTCAACCTGCCAGGGCCCCCAAAATAGACTTGTTGTTGTATCTTATTTTAAAAATTAGAGACCTTCTCATTTACATTCTGAGATAGCAGCCAACAAAGTTCTATCACTAACAACCAAAGTATTAGTAAACTGAAATTACCAAAAAATACTACCACAGGTTTCTTAAATCCCTCAGTTGGCGGGGGTGGGGATGGGGGGGTGGTAATTATAAATGGTTAAAAAAAGATTAATCGGGGAAAATGACAAACGTGTTTGCACTGCTCCATTTCCTCAGCAACTTCTTGTTCTATTTGTTCAATTGTCTACACAACCCACCCCCACACTCTTAACACGTACTACACATAAAGGGATTTTCAAAAATTAGCAATAACACAATCAAACAACAAAAACAGAACAGGCTAGTTCTTACCTACAAGAGCCTGGGGGCAAGCATGGAGACAGGTCCTCGGTCTACACCTGGTAACAGGTGGTCATATCAAAGTGAACCGACCTGACCTTGAAAGGCTTCCGGAGTAAAACCCACTCTGACTCCAGTTTCAGCTTCGGCCTCCACCCCCAGCAAGAAGCTTTACTCAGAGAGGTGACTTCCACCGAGCAGTGGTGGTTTCTCTCTGCTCTCTCTGGACATGGCTACCCACAGATGGAACCGGCTGCTGTGTGAGCAATCAGCTCGGTGCAGCTGCTTCACCAAGATAAGCAGACACCACGGCAGCCCTGTGACAGCAGCTCGCAGACTGGGCTGGGGCGGAAATCCTGCATCCTATCCCTGCATGGTGCAGGGTCCTGCATTCCCAGACTGCTGTCCCAAAGCAGCAGGCCACTGGATAGGAGGTCTGCTCCTCGAGCAGGAAAAGGAGGGAGTTCCCTTCCCCCAACCCTCACCAATGACCTCATACTACCATTTGGGATGTTGGTCCACTGGCTTAGAAAGACACTTAACAGCTATTCATGAAACCATTCTGACTCTAAATTTGCTCAGAACACAGACTAGGATGACACGGAGAGGAAGGAGTTTACGCTTGTAAGTACAACACTTTTTTAGCACTGTTTTTGATGGTTCTAGAGAACAGGACCGAGCCACGAGAATTAAGACACCTGTTCAATCCCTTCAACATTTTAGAGCACCAGGGAGCTAGTAGACAGGGTGTTGCAGGTTGGGAAGGCTGCCACTGCTCCAGTGTGACAGACGAGCTTTAACAGGCTTCAGCAATCAAGCCGGGAGTGTATACCAGGAAGCAAAATCTGTTTGACCCTGAGGTGATGTGCCTCTCCTGACTGTGGCAACTATTAACTTTGGCGACCTACTCAAGGAACATAAGACCTCTGGACAACAAAGACATCTGTATTTCTACCAGCATATCACAGAGACTCTTAAGGGAATTTGGCTCTCAAGTTGTGAATTTTGTATTATGCTTTGCTCACCTGTTGCCGGCTCAGGTCCTTGACCAGGCTGAATTATCGTCTCTGGCTCCTCCCTTCCAGCAATACCTTCTGCAGGGTTCCCAGGAGCATTTTCATGAAAACTGCCCATGTGTGTGGCCTCCTCAGGCAGGAGTGTGATCTCTCTCCCCGTAGAAGCACTCTCCAGCTGTTCGGTCCCTGGACCTGACTTTGAAGGACTAGCCGGTGACACGTGACTGATTCCCCCCTCTGTGAGCAGGGCGCCTGCGGCCCTGACCCGTTCTATGACAGCATCCACTATACGACTGGCAGCCTCCTCGATAGAGTCTGCTCTCTTAGGCAGATGTCCGTCTTCGGCAGACACAGCATGAGGTGCAGGGGGAGCCCCCCTGTCCCTGCACAGGGCCTTGTCGTCACTGGTTGAGAGCCCTGTCTCTGCGGGGAGCTGTCTGGCAGTGGGCTGCGGTAGGACGGGGCATGCGTCATCGCTCATTTGCGCACCCTCGGCATCACCCATGCTACAGCTGAGGCTGGCTCTCTCCCGCTTCCCTTTCCCCCAACCAAGAGACGCCACCTCTGGGGGTGCAGCAACTGCGAAGTCAGTCTCACCTTTGTCTGTTAGAGCAACTGGCAAACCCTGGATCACACTGTTCTCCTGCTTCAACGAGACTCCTGGGATCGGGAGGTCTTGTGCGTGGCGTGATAAATCCTTTCTTCTGGCTTCCACAGTTCCTTGTAGAGCATTAAGCATGGCAACATCCAATGCCATATTTCCACTTGCCTCACAAGCAGTGGTCTTCCTCTGGGCTTGAGTGTTTTTCACGCCAACATCCAGAGCGAAAGCTCCATTGCAATGAAGAGCCTCAGGCCTACCTGGTAATAGGCCTGGCAGCAGAGGTGAGCTGCTCTGCCCTGCACCCAAGTCTTCCTGGCTTGAGTCTGTGGCCAGACTTGCTCCCAGTGGCACCAGGCTCTGTGCAGCCCCACCTTCAGTCAGCAGTGAGACTGGTGGGGCCACTTCCTTGTTATGTTTAGTTTCTGCGTTCAGACAGGCTGAGGGTGTGTCCCGTGAGTTACTGTGTTCACGCGCTCGTTCCTCAGCACAGGCAGCTGAGCTAGGTTCTCCGTGGGCTCCTGGTAACTCCCGTCTAGGAGGGTCTGTTCTCTGCTCTTCTCGCAACGCTCCTGAAGGAAAACTGTCTTCCTTAACAGAGGAACAAATCACTGCTTTGAACTTGTCATCTTGTCCCTGAGCTGCAGAGTGTTCTGGAACCACCAGCTTTCTTCCTTCCTCAGTCAAACTGGAATCAGAGGCCAAAGGGACCTTACCTATATGTAGCCCGGGAGACTCAGTGTCCCCCTCGATGTTCTGAACTTCTGGGGCTGCTGAGAGGCAGGCACCCTCCTGATCCCCACCAAATCCCATAGGGCTGGTGTTCCCCATGCTGGGCTGAAGATCCAAGGCAGTGGATGTGGGCAGGCCTGCTGCACTGTCTTCTAGCGGCTGCTTATCTGGATCACTCAAATCTCCGCCATCTCTACAATCTGTAGCGGTACGTGGTTCAGGAGTTGCTGTTCCCTTTTCTTTCTGGGAGGGGACAAGTACGTCATCTTTGGTTACTGATTCACTGCCTGGACTCCCAGCCAGAGAGAAAGTCCTGCCTGATGACACGGCCTGGTCTGGCAATGATTCTTCCTTTGCTTTGGGGAAAATGGCATGTGGATGCGGAACCACCTCAGGCATATTTGTTAAAGATGTTTTTAAGTTCAAACCTCCTGCTTGGCCCTCTTTATCTGAAACTTCAAGAGGACTAAAACCCACATCTTCCTGGGTGCCTCTTACAGAGTCAGGGGTGGCTGTGTCAGCCTGTGGGACTTCCGAGAAGACAGCAGTGGGCGCATGCTGCACGTTGGGCGGTCCTGTGGTGGTGCTTCCAGGCTGGGTAATGACGTCGTCACAGTGCTTCGGAACTAACGCACCCCTAGAAGTCACTGTGCCCTGTTGACGTGCAGAGGCAGCACAAAGTTTATCGTCGCCAGTTGCAGAGCAGATGGGCGGTTTGCCGTTCTGGTTCTGAACAGGAGATGAATTCGCTTCTGATTTCTGGTTTGGCATAACATCTTCCTGTGGCCCAGGGAAGGCTGCACCAGAGAGCAACACTGCCCCGCATGCATTTGCTAAGGGAGCGTGTGGCTGGAGGACATCTGCAATCTTGTCATTTGCAGCAGCTGGAACAATGACCGGGTTCTGATCTGCTGCAGCACCCGCACCCCCTTCACAACGTCCTAAAGTTTCAGTTTCTGCAGTTTTTTCAATAGAGGTTTCTCCATTACTCAATGCAAGAAAAGACTCAGCAGGTTTGTCACCACCCAGGGGCCTGGTGGCAGAAACACAGTTTGAAACAACAGCTTTATCCACAGGTTTCCTCGTGCCGTTTACATCAGAGGCTCCAGCGGTGCTGACATTAGAGTTCTCAAGTCTGTCCTCTGTACTTTGCCCAACGTCGAGCACCTTTTTCTGGGCAGTGGTATCCGGGTTCACAAGACCACGTTCTGTGTCCCCTGCAGCCGCTGGGACGCCGGCATCTACTGCTGCACTGACAATTACCAGTTCGCCTCCAGGGAAATGCTTGGCTGTGCCTGATTCCATGACTGTGACTCCTGGCAGGACACTCTCTCCACTGCTCCGAGACTCCTGGGCTGTGGCCACTGCAGCAGATTTGGGTCTAGTTTCTTCACTTCTGATTTCACAGGACGGAAGGCCTTCTGTCCCCTTTGCTCCACAATCAGACATGCTCTGAAGGCAGCTGTCAGGATCAGACACAGTTTCAGAGTCCACAGTAGGTGCTGGCTGCGTCTCTTCCTCTTTTCTTTCCATGCCTTTATTTTTCCTCCTACAGGAACAGTCTGTATTCTCTTCCTTAGCCACACTAGGTGAATTGGAGGAACATTCCATCTGCCCCCCTGTGGTTCCTGGGCAGCACGGGGAGCTCTCAGCGTCTGCAGGGGAAGAAAGCTGCTGGCTGTCTGTGGGCATGGATGCGCAGGGAACAAGTGAGCCATCTGTGTCTTGGGCAGTGGGCAGACCTGAAGGGTCCTGTGCTGTCACCATTAAGGGCATAGGATTGTCCATCTGCTTGAGGTTTGTTTTCTGAGAGGAAAGAAGAGACAGTTTGTAAAAAACTGTTCATGAAACAAGATGTCAGTGACACCTATAAACACAAACCCTGTTGGACAGAATTCACTACCACCCCAGCCCTTCTTAGGTCACACAATGGGCTGATCTAAATAAATAGGAATAAAGTTTCTCTGGTTCCTGATATCACTTTCCCCCCCTTGTAGCTACATATCCACTGGAATGATAAAAATGGTCGAGAATATACAAGATGACTATTTTCTGTGTTATAAACGCATTTTAGAAAGCAGCTTAAAACTGAGCATCAAAAACCTTCTTTTGAAAAGCACACTATCTTCAAATGAGCAATTGAGAAAGATATTTTTTATCAAGTCTTTAGGGGTGACTTCCATCCTGCCTCACATATGAGTGAAAGCAAACCCTAACCAGCCAGGTAAATGTTCTGTAATCACAAGGCCCAGGCAGAAGCTCTGGGCCCCAAATTCTTACTGAGGAGATGCACAGTGTCCTTTAAGCCCCAGAATATGATCCAGTCAATCTAGTCCAACAATTTTAGTTCTGTGTCTTAATTTCAAGAACAGTGGCATGGCAGATATTCTTTTATTTTCTGATAACATCAGTTCCTGTGTTGTCTAATACTAACCAAATAATATCAAACTAATAATACCTAAATCTTGATTATTCTCAGTTCTGTGGCTTCAGAATATTCTAGGTCATATCAAAAATAGTTTCTGCAACTTTAAAGAATTTTTTAAAATGTAAACAGATATAACCACTCCATGGTAATGGTTAAAATAATCACGGTTGATCAAACTGATGGAAAATGCTGTGCCATATATAAATATTAACTACAAAGACCAAAGTGAATCAGAAAAAAATAATTATAACATGATGTGGGAAAAAATTAAATCCTTGATCTAAAGTTATAATTATGCAGAAATCACATACACATGTAGACAAGGCTTAGGAATAACGGAAAATGAACTACTACAGATGATCTTTAAGGCAAGTGTGCCTTTATATCACAATTTCAGGAATTCTTTTAATAACCCTATTCAGTACATAAAAATTATTTTTAAAACAGCCAGCTTGCCCTTAACTCATTATGTGATGTTTTGCAATAATTTCATGCACAGTTACTGTCCACTGTCCTCTCATCCATTTCCCCACTCAGGAAATATACCCAGTACTTTCAGTAGGCCACCATCAGAACACTACTCCTGCCTACGCACTGGGCCTATGGTAAGAGTTCACACACACAAATGTAAAATGGGTTATGCTCACTGAAGTCTTTACAGTGACACAGTACCAGAAAAATGGATTTCTCCTAAAAGTGTCTGTGCCATGCTCCTTAGCATATTTAAAATTAGCTTGCTTCCATTCCTACTAAGAGTATAATGGTTTCCTAAAAATTATGAAAGCAGTTCATTAAATTTAATAAAGGGTGAACATTCTAGAACAGAGATTTGGAGAAAAAAGTGGTGTTTCTTGAGAAATGGTAGACGCTCCTAACACATGCATCGTCTGACAGCTGTCATTTCCCATGATTTCTTGTCCCGTACCTTGCAGGTACTTTGACACCTGCAAACTGGTATTTTCAATTGCACTGTGATTTTTCTGGTAAGAAAAGCTCTACAGGAAAATCTGAGCCCCTGGAAGTCAGGCAGAGGGAAATAAAACAACCCCTGCTCTGGAACAAACATGAGTCGGAAAGGCAGGGGCAGCTAGCTCCTCGTGCAGCCCCACCACGAAGTACGTCGGCCTGGTCCCGGGAACAATGCCTGGTCCCGGGAACAATGCCTGCTTCCGAAGAGGCCTCTGGCTCTGAGCTGACCCTGGATGACCTTAAATGAAATTACTGTCAAGCTTTTTCCAAATCAAATCATCTCTGAAATAAACTGGGTGGAAAAATGATCTAAACTTAGCCTTTCAGATGCTATGGCCAGGAGAGATGGATCCATGTGACGTTTATATTACCCACAATAAATACTATCGGGGAGTCTGTAATGTTTTTATCTCTGGCAACAACTTCATCTTGAAGGCTTTGAGTGGATTATAAAATCTTTATTTTTTTAGTGATCTTTTTACCATACAACTACCGATTTCAGTACAGTAGCATCATCGTCATTCACGGAAACAGTTGTGAAAAGGCTTTTTTCTGAATAGATCTGGTTCTCGTTCTTTAGCAAGAATATCAGAAGCTACTTTGTTCACTGAGCTTTATAAAGTTAAACCAACAAATTAATGAAATTAAACAGGCAAATTTCCCTTCACACCAGGAAAATTTAGCTCTGGTTGTTACATATTTTGTATCCACAAGGTGTCTGTATATCTCTTTCAGTATTTCAGAAACCTGGTGACAAGCCGATGAAAAGCTCCCTTGGCCCCTATTGCTACAACCACAATGCTAGTTCTGCATCCGTAAGTGGTCACACTGAGTATTGCTAAAACGGCTTTCCTTACAGGTTTCACAATCTCTGAGGGAAGCATTTTCACTTTAATTATAGCAAGGTTCATTGGGGAAGGAGTGAGGGCACAGAAGCCTGAAAATGAAAATTGTCTTCCTCACCATTAGCTGCTGTTGGATGTTCATAAGTTTAAAAATGTGCTCAGAGCAACCGTCTGCAGGAAATGGGGGTGCAGGATGTGACTGGGACTCTGAGGTTAACGTGTAGACGTCCAGTGCTCGGTGATGCCTCACAGAACAGTCTCCACACGGGATTTCATAGGATAAACTGCTCCAGGAGTCTGGTTCTCCAGCATTCTCCCTGCAAGCAAGCAATCTCCGGTTAATACAGATGCCTCCTGCCTCCCAGGCACGGGTTTAACCCTCTAAGTCTTACGTCAAATTGCCAGCCAGACTGCTCTCTGAGGCTCTGCAGGAGGAGCGGGATCTGGACAGTTCCCCAGTGATTCGGGCGCATAACTAATTTCTCCATCCTCCTCACAAGAGACCACAAATGGGTTAAATAAAAACTATTTAACCATCCTCCCTGAGGATTCTGACCAAGATAAAAAGAAGTCTGGGATCTTAAAATAGTTAATATTATGCTAACCACCAAATAATGAGGAAATGTAAGGAGAATGAATAGCTCTAGCCTGGTTTTCAATAGAAGCAAGGCTTAGCATTAGGTGTTTCTCTTAAAACGGGTTACATCATACACTAATTACAGTCCATTCCACCAAAGGGAAGAACCACACTCCACCCGTGCAGGGCAAGGGCACGCCAACGTCTGCTCACCTCCTCAGAGTCGTCTACGTGGAGAAGACCGCAATGCCAAGTCATGTTATACTTGTCAATATAATCATCAGACCCTATTTCAAATGAAGCACTTTGGTTCCAAAACTTCAGGTTAAATTTATTTCATTAGCAGACAGACTTCACTCAACTCATATCGTTACAAACACAACTTCAGTACAAACAAAGCCAACAAAGGAACAGGTATGCTAAAAAAAAATTCTGAGATAGGTCTCAAAACATGAAATCACTTTGTGGTTCTCTCTGAGAAACCAGTAGATTGATAAAGTATCCTAGAAATTCTGGAGAAGAAGGAAGGTTATGTTTGAGATTATTGGCATATTTAAAATGGAAGAAACTAAAGAATTAAGAGATAAACACGTTACCCACTGAAAAATATGAGAGAGAGACATTCCTTCAACTCTCTTTCCAATAGGGGTGATTTTGTAGAGAAAACAGTGTCACTAACCATTCACCAGAGAGTAAGTGGGAGTTGAAGGCTAAAAATCTGCTAGAATGGAAAAGCCATAGCAAACTGAAGACTCACGACCTGGCAGAGGGTAACAATTCAGGCAGCCCCAGAAGAAACCACCATGGTGTTCACACCCAAGAGGGACTCCCCAACAGCGGCTTACAATGAAGTCAGCGCATGATATGCTATATGTTTGATGTATTTACCAAGTGGCTGTACTCTGAATAAAGTGATTTCCAACAGAAAAGTTCCTGTAAAACAGTCACAAGTTCAACTGAACGACTCACTTAAGAAGTCAATCAGCTCTACCATAGGTGAGGGCGGCAGCTTCTCTGGCAACTCAGCTTTGAAGCTTAGTTTGCCATTGTCACCGGCGCTGCTTAATTAACAGTCTGACCAACATCACTGGCATGTCTGCTTACTTAGATTCGCACGTGTAGCCACACTCCAATAAGAAAAGGCCTTTGACAGCAAAACGTGACTTGCATGCCACGATTCAGTGTGAGCCGAATACAAGCTCAGATGGGGCTGCGTGTCAAGGCAGAAACAATTAAAAAGTGATACAGTCCATTCCCAGCAAAATTAAGTTTTCTACCAATCTTGCCACTATTAATTCTCAAGCCTTTCCCTTTCTAACATCTAAACCTCGGGAAATTCCCTGCTGTAACAACCTACTTACCATCTATCTCTCCCACGCTCTCCCCTCCAGAGGAATGTGCTTCTGTGGCCATAATTACCTCCAAGTGCTAACAACCCTTCAGCCTCCCAATCCATTGTCCCTGTGGATTTTCCTTGCTTCCTAGGCGGTCTGGAAGCAACAAACTGACTAAAGACTATTCATCGCAATTGTTCTCCCACTGACTTCCATGAATACTGACACTCTGCAGACCCATCTCGTCCACAGGGGTGGGCAAAGCCCACCATTCTGCAGATATTTACATGCCAGGCACTACTCTGGGTGCTGGTGATACAAACAAGATCCTTGTCCTGTTGGAGCTTATATTATATACCCTTAGCAAGGGAGGTAAGAGCACTCAAGTTAAATAAAATGCCTAGTATTTGGAAAGACAGTGAAAGCTACACAGAAAAATAAAGCAGGTATGAGGGTTGCAGTTTTAAATGTGGGGGGCCCTGAAGGCCTTACGGAGGCGACACTGGAGCCAATACGTCTTCTGCTCTGTGTGAAGTCCTGCGTGAAGCGCTCTGTTCTGTGTGAGGTCATGTTGGTTGTTATTTTTTTATCTGACAATCTAAAGGAAGAGAGGTCAGTGCCCCTGACTAAACAGTCAGGCATTACATGCTTGAAAATTTCTCACAGCACACCAGGTGAAAATCTCTGTGTTGATGCATTCCCATAGGGGTTACTTAAACTTTCTGTAATTTCCTCAAAGGCCCAAGTTTTACCCTGCCTCCTTCATTCTCGGGTGACCTTTTCTCCCCTCCTAGTGAAAGCCTGGGGCCATCCAATGGGAGCTAAAATGATCTTCATCTACTAAATGATGCCTCTGCCCATTCCTCCTAAGTTCAAGGATGCCTCTTCTAAACAGTGGGTCTGCTCTGTCTGCTCCTGTCCTCCTCAGGTACCTGCTTCAGTAACCGTCCCTGATGCTTATAGTCTTCCACCTGCTTCTGGACAGGCTCCTTCCCCGTGCACCTAAAGGATTAAGACCTCAGCAGTAGATCGGGCAGCAGTAATTTACTGCCATGACTTCCCCAAAGGAAATGTAAAATACTGGAAATTAATCATAGGATGGAATTAAAACAATACACTGTAAAGCAGTATCTAGTTTTCCCATGCACTTTCCTCATGAACATCATTTCTAATCTTCCAAGTAACAAGGCTGACGTTCTATGTGTAGATGCAGAACAAAGTCTCAGCAAACCGGCCAAGGTTTCATACAACTAAGAGCTACATGAGGGCTAAAACAGGAAGTTCTTAATTCATTCTAAGCAATCTATTCCCAAGCAATTTAGTACAGCAACTTCTGTGGATTAATGAGCTTAAAGAAATGCTACAAGCAAAATGGTTTTTTTTTACATTTTGTTTTTTACAAAGGTACTAAGAGGTAGTCTACTGAACACTTCTATCTTAACCATTAAAATCATTTTCATGTTAGCACCCATCCCTAAACAGGTGTGCATATACAAAAGATTCCAGAAGATAGGTATAGCCTAAGTACACAGAGACTCTTAACTTATGCTGTGTAAGCTTAAAACGCAATTCCACGCCCTGTGAAATAGAAGGGAACTGTGTCTACATGAGGCAATTACTAAGATACTATTTCTCAGAACTCAAAAATGTAATGGGTTCTATATGAATGTTTGCTTTAAAATGTTCACAAGGGTATTTTTCTATTATTGATAAAATGTCTCCAAAGGTCATTAAAAAATAAAACTACAGATGGTGTGCCATCGCATTAAAAATGTATTCTACCTGGCATCTGTCTTCTCTATGTTGTTCTTAAGTTCATACTTCAAGCTATCTCAAAATATCCCAATTCCATGCCCTGGCTGGCGTAGCTCAGTGGATTGAGCGCGGGCTGTGAACCAGGCATCGCAGGTTCGATTCCCAGTCAGGGCACATGCCTAGGTTGCAGGCCATGTCCCCCAGCAACCGCACATTGATGTTTCTCTCTCTCTCTCTCTCCCTCTCCCTTCCCTCTCTAAAAATAAATGAAATCTTAAAAAAAAAAATCCCAATTCCAGAAAATGAACTATCTAGGTTATAATTTTATTCATTCTAACATTCAACAAATACTCATGTAGTTATCTACTACACTCCTAGATGCTAGAAATATGGCACTAAAGAAATAAGACAGCCAAGGTACCTACTATAGTGGAGCAAGTATTATAGTGGGCTACAATTACAAGTAGAGGGAAGTGCCTTAAAGAAAATAAATCAGGGTGCTTATGGCAGAAAATTTCTTAGAGCGCAATGGCTTCTTCAGATAGGTGGTCAGGAAAACCTCTGAGGAGATATGACACCTGATCTGAATCCCACGAAAGAGTCAGCATGTGAGCTACTGGGACAGAATGTGTCTGGAAACAGGCACAGCAAGTGCAAAAGTCCTGAGGTAGCACCAGCTGGCCAGTGCAGCTGGGATACTGTAGCTGTACAGAAAAAGCAACGGGAATGAGGAGAATGTAAAACAAAATAATGGCACTAAAATATTAACTATCAGTATTCCTTGCAACAACTTTGATGCAGTTGTCAGTGTCCTTCCATTTTCACATGACAAAACTGAGGCTTAAGGGACAATGTGCCCAGGTACACAGCGAGTACCTGAAAAGGCCAGAATTGGTACCCAGGCTTTCCGCTTCCATGGCGATAGCTGCCCTGTAACAGTTTCAAACTCTGACCACATTCAAATAATACAAACTAATTCTGATATGGTATTCATGAGAATCTAATAGGTATGTTAAGTAGGTTTCATTATCATAAATTTAGTAGTATCAATGGCAAGTTTTCGACTGTAAAAAAACACAAATTAAGAGGCCATTCCTCAGAGGTAGGTTATAGCATCCAAACTGAGTATCCACAGCTAGCCCCCAAACTCAAGATTTATGCACGTGGTACAACAAAATTCATGAAGCCCAGAGGCATGTCAACTAACTCCCAGTGTTCTACCTGCTATGCAGCAATCAATAACCAATCCACCTCTGCTTCTTACATTGTCCAGCGTGTTGCAACTCACGAAAAAGTTCAGGCTGGATGTTAACACACTGCAAAACCCTGTCAAATCAACTGCGGAGAAAAACACTTTTCCGGTACTAGCAACACTAGTCATACGGGGGTGAGGGAGGAGTTAAAAATACATCTTGTTGAGGTACAACAAAAAGTCACATCAAATGTCAGAGAATAAACAAGGAAGATCAAGAAGACGTCAGTCTGTACTCACTTATGGCTGCCCAAGCACCACGAATATCGCAAGCCCATCCTACTTGGGTCTGGGCTTCATACTGCAGCTCCACCAGGTCGGTCCTGCCCAAAGGCGTGTTTTGCTGAGTCTGCCTGTGACAGGAAGTGCAGCACCTAGTTCCTTATTTGAGGGCCGCTGCAGTGTCTTCCTTGAAACCACACCACCAAAACAGTGCCAAACACCAAGGACCCTACACACTCAATCACAACTCCGCCAAAATGGAGCTGGAGAGGCTCAAAGCAGAAGAGGGGGGATCACTGATCCACCTCAAAATGAACAGGAGGCTACTCGCTCTATCTTAGGTGTTTGTAAGGAACTCACTGCTAGACGAGTTATGCATTAATGCACATGCAAATCCACTACACATTTTAGCACTGCTATTCTTAGTTCTCCCTTCCTTTTTTTTTTGGGGGGGGGCGGGTGCAGTTACTTACATTTCTCTGAAGCTCAATTTCCTCATCTGTAAACCGGGAATGCCAGCTTTGTTGAGAGATCAAATGAATGCAAATGTGAAATGTTGGGATAGTGTTTGGCTCTCCCAAAGTGCTCAATAAATCGTGCCTACACGGGGTATACCATTGGGCTGGTGCAGTTCTAATGAATAGAAAAGGAGGAAGTTTCTGAGAATGAGAAGAACCAAAAAGTCAGAAACCTTGCTTGTGGGGTAACTGTCAAGCAACTACCCCCACATCACACTACCATTCTTTTATCCCCCCAAATCTGAGGAAAATGGGGCTCTAAGTCCCCTCATGTTTCAAGGGATAGTGTTACAGTTGTGGGGCGCGCACACCAGGAAAAAGTCCATCAGAAAGTGGACGGTGGTGCAGACATGGCACACTCAGACAAGGCTGAGTGAGCATCTCATTTCCAGGGAATCTTCTTTCCCAACTCTCCAAAAAGGGGCATGCTAAGTTTCTGAGAACTTCACAAGCATGTTCTCTTTTAATCCTAACAGGCCTATGCGGTAGATGCTGTCATTCTCATTTTATAGATGAGGAAACAGAGGCTCCTAGATGGTAAACAATAGGGATGCACTCAAGGTTAGCCTCGCCTTTTTTAAGGCCAAATGTTCAAGGCCTACTGACCACATCTGTGTGGTCAATGGTCACGAGACTGCACAGGCTGCCACTGTAGCAGTGCGGCCATATCGCCGATGTAAGAAGGATTGTGAAAGGAAGGAGTATTCTGTAAACATTCCCTTCAAAATTTAAAGTGCAAATCTCCTTATATGCTTTTTATGCAGAAATTGTGCTGGTCAGTTAAAGCATAAATGTGTATTTACTATAAGAGCAAAATGCTACAATAATTAGTGATTGTGAAAACTTAATGCTATGCATAAAAACAAGAGTTTGCAGATGGTTAAATTAATAGAGAAATAGGTTGAGAGTTAATATGTATGAACACTGAGAGTGCACTGGTTCTGTAATTTTCAGAACATTTTATCTCTTTTGAGACAATTAAATATTTATTAAACTAAATGGTAGTAGAATTATAGATATTATATATTGTACAAACTAATTCTGATGAACAGTTTGTTAACTATTAATTATATAAAATAAGCATTATAGAAAATAATTTTTAAAAATTCTATATACATCATCTCATTTATGCCATGTGTCTTTTCAGAAATATTCTATCTATAAATTGTTCATATCCTATAAGAAAAAAATTAAAAGGAGAATGTCATCACTGCTAACTACAAATTTTACAAGAAGGAAAAATAGCCAAATTCATGTATAACAACTACGATAAGTAATTCAAAATCCAGAATTAAATGTATGAAGAAATGTGTTAGGAATAAAATGAGGTACCACAAATACATTTTGTTTTCACTAATCAAATGTCAACACAACAGACTTTACTAGCTATAGGTGTATATGGACAAAACCTTGTCAAAACCATTGTGTTAAAAGCTACTCAATTTCAACAATTAAACCATTCCTGAGATTCGCTAAACCAAGAATCCTAAGTACAAAATTTCTTCTAGAAGAAATGCTCCTGAAAAACTCTCCTGAATTAGTTTTCTGTCACCCAACTAGGCAGAACTACCTACCACTGGTGTGCCGGTGATATTTCAGTCGAAAGTGAGTGTACTGCGGAATGAATCAAGAGCAATGCAGAACCTGGCGATGCTCAGAAATCCTTGTTCATCCACTACAAGGTCTAAGTTCTGAAATGGAACTATTTCATTGTAGGGTTAATTATACTTTTACTTTTTCACATTTATTCTCAACACACACAACTTCATTCTATGTGCGGCTGGGATACTGTAGCTGTACAGAGAAGGCAACGGGATTTGGTCAAATACTGACATTTTCCAAGTCATTCTTTCTATTTGTATATACTGTTACGGAAACTTCAAAACTGACCAAATAAAAATAATGTGTAATGGTTACCGAAGGTTTGTGTTTTTCAGAGGGAGGAAGGTGCCAACTGGTCCTTCATTGGCTTACATGCAAATATCAAGTCCTACACACTGGGTTCATGTTTTCTTCCACTAAGATCTACAGTGAAGTCAGAAATATTTTCCTTATTTTTCTAAAAGTTAACTTACTTGTTGATTTTAGAAAGCGAAAGGAGGGGAGGGAGGGGGAGAGAAACACTGATTTGTTGTTCTGCTTATGGATGCATTCACTGGTTGATTCTTACACGCGCCCTGACCTGAGATCAAACCCGTGACCTCGGTGTATCAGGGCAGCGCTCCAACTAACTGAGCTACCCGGCAAGCACTGGTCAGAAACACCTTCCAACACCACATGCTGTTACCATGGAGTATTTGTTATCACAGGCTAAGATGTGTACCTTCACAACCCTGAAAAAAAACCACTAAGGCCTAAATGTCCATAGGCTGGAGTCATTGGCCTGCATAGAGCAGGGAGGGAAAAGAAGTGGACAGAAGGAAACACAGTATCTATGGGATGGTGTCATCACAGCCAACTTCCAACAGCAATTCATTTTATTACAAAGTCCCAGGCAAAACAAACAAACAACAACAACAAACAGTACGTGTAACTGGAAGTTAATTTGTACTACTGGGTTATCTGACTGGAGCCACAGATACAGAAACTGTACTGTTCTTACTGAAAAACAGCATACAAATAACATTAAACTTAAATAAAACAAACTTAAATTTAAAATACAAAAAAAAAAGGTCCCACCCGTGTAAAAATTCATGGGCATGCGAGTTACAACCTCGTTCCAATTACTGCTCCATTACTTACCAGCTACGGGGGTCGCCTGGTGAAGTCAAGATAAAATGCCCACCCTGAAAGTGTTGGGGAGAGGACAGAATATACGAGAATTCATACAAAATGCCCAGCACAAACACAATAAATGGCACCTGGTGTTACAGTTGTATAAATACAAATATTATCCTCAGAAAGTACATTTTGCAATTTTCCAGCAAGGTGCCAGATAGGGAAATCAGAAATTACTATTTGAATGGTGGAGGGGAAAAAAATGAACAAAAAAACTCTATGAAACATCAAAATTCTTAAAATGCTTCAGTGGAAACTTTACCCTCCTGCCCCCCAAAATCACTGAAAACCAGGTCTATTACGAATCACTGTAATCAGATTAGTTGGTTAAAAGACTGGCAATGTCATCAAACATTACTCCTCACAAAATTCTAGCAATAGAGTTTAAAAACAGGCTTCCGAATTATGGCAACCGTTGACTACAGAGCCTTGGGCCAGGTATTTGGCCTATTTTCTCCTCTGCAGAAAAACACAGCACTAGCCGCACTAACCCGAGCACACCTGAGATGTCTGCTGAGCAGCTTTAAATGAGAACACGTGGAAAGCACATTCAACACTTAATGTCACTGCCCTTCCTCCTCTCTCAGGTTTCCACTCAGTTCTACCACCTCACTTTACCAAACACAAAGGCCTGAGCACACAGTGCGAAAGGAGGACAGGAACATGGATGGATGGACAGACAGACGGACAGATGGGGCTTAAGCCAGATGAAGTAACAGAAAAATCCTGGCTATTACTCTGAAGGTAAGTTTGTACATTTACTCATTCTTTCCACTCCCAAGCAAAAGCAAAGGCTCCAAACTTGTTTTGCACCAGATGGGTTACCGAGGACCCACTTGTCAAGTCATTGAAGAGGACCCGAAAAAGGCAATCATTATGTTAACTGAACATCTTGCTCAACTGTGCTCAGCTCCATTGTGAAATATGTACACTTGAGTAGTGACTCTACCCTCTGACCCTGGACCCAGGTTTCAAGTGCAAATATGTCAAAAGAAGGACTTGAGAACCTAGAGACACAAACTCTTTGGAAGGGGCCGACCCCGCCCACTATAATAAACCACGCCTGATAGCCGTGTTTGCCAGCCTGGGTCTGTGCCCTGCATGTGCACATGTGTCATCTCAACTTGGACAGATCACTGGACTCCAAGCCTGAGCCTGGGTCCATTATTCTGTAGCCTTATGACACTGGCAATTCATTTCACCTCTCTGGTTTGTTTCCTCAATTGCAAAACAGGGATAATAACATCTGCCCTACTCTCTCATTAGGCTGTCATGGGGATGAAATGTACAAAGACAGCATAATGTCACCAGCAATACTTTTAAACCCATTATCATGAGTAATGTAAACATCAAGTTAGGGTACTGACAATCTTGTTTTCCTCAGGAAAGCGGAGCCTGGAACTAAATGCAAAGTTGAGAGCCCTTTCCTAAGTAAGTGCTAGTCATCTGTATCCCGGTGGTCTCTTCCTGAGTCCTCCTCCGACTGTCACATTTTTGCAGAGGGAAGAACACGGGCCTCAGAACCCACAGGTGTGCTTGCAACGGCAACTCTGCCACTCTGCTACAAAGAGAGACCTAGTACTTTCATTCTCTAAGCCTCCACACTTCATCAGTAAAACACAGATAATGTCTACTTCAGAAAGACTGTCTTAAGTTGAAATGGAATATTATTTATAACATACCAATAATGCACTGAAAACTTTCAATACAGATTTGCTAAACTGATACCGAAAATGAGGTAAAGTTATAAAGACAAATATTTCTGTACTCATTCTTTGGGCAAATGAAATATTCCACCACTTTTATGTCAATACTCCACAGTTAAAATCCTTAGAAGAAGTACTCTTTCTGTAAGGGTGGCAGCATCGTGTAATTCCTTTATGATCTAAGTTCCCTGTTCCATCAACCAGACATAACGACATCACACCAAGTGCCAGACAGCCAAACTAATTCTTTTATTTTTAAAAGATTTTGTTTATTCATTTTCAGAGGGAAAGAGAGGGAGAAAGACGGAGAGAAATATCAATGTGTGGTTGCCTCTCAAGTGTCCCCCGCTGGGGACTTAGCCCACAAACCAGGCATGCGCCCTGAGTGGGAATCGAACCAGCAACCCTTTGATTCACAGACTGGTGCTCAATCCACTGAGCCACACCAGCAAAGGCCAGACTAATTCTTTTAAAGTGTATCTATTACATTTGGGGATAATCTCAAACTCTTGTCAAGTAGGGATATCCAAATGCTGCCTGAAAATATTTCAAGATTTTGGAAAAGTTTCTTTAATGGATGAAACACTGATACAGGCTGAGCAGGAAAGGAACATTCAGGAAAGGGGTAACATTTTGGCCAGTCACTGTGCTATGCACTCTCCATGTATTCTTTCATTTATTTAACAAAGTAACTCACCATTCATACTTGAAGTTCTAGCCAAGTCTACTCCTATCTCAGTAAGACTCAGGGACTTAGTAAAATCACCCCTTACATTTTTTTAAACTGCTAATTATGTATAACCCAGAGCTCTTTTTCTAGGTCGCAGAACAGTGAACTAGAAGAACAGCCAGAGGAATCCAAGTTCAGAGCTGGATCTGCAGCCCCGTGCTCACACTCTCTCCTTGCAGTCCTCTACTTGGAGATTTCTGAAGTTGGCTTTCCCTTCTTACTTATTTCCCTTCAAAAGGAGATGAGTGGTTTTCCCACATGTAACCAAGGTGGTACTATGAAGCAAGCCAAAAACTCTTCTCCAAGAACAAATACTCTAGTTTCCTTACAGCTGTGCTGCAATGAGTCTTGTGACATCCTCACCAAACATATAAAGAAGCTGTTGTAATCGCTTTATTTCCCCATTTGCATGGCAAGCTTTAACCAACTCTGCTTCCCAGCAAAAACTCTGAGCTCTAAGATCACATTTAGAGGAACTGCATTCGAGCCTTGCGATACTTATACTGAGTTAAGTATTTCAGCTTCTGGAACAAGGCCTGTGTTCCTAAGGCCACGAAGCGAATAGCAGAGGGAATCCAATCACCAGCCAGATGGGAAGTATGAAGGAATGGAGCCTATCACCCTTTGGAATACTGTCATAGGAGGGCTCAAGTATCAGAAGCTCATTTGAGATGAAGAACGTCCCTCCCACCGTCACTGTATCTGCAGCTCCCATTCCCATGCTTTCTGCAAAGAACCTTCGGTCTGGCTCAGCTGGGAAAATTATAAGCTTGGCAGGTAAAGCAAAAACAAACAAAACAAAACACCTTTTGATATAACATAAGTATCATTACATTCTGAGATCTTTTCTTGGCCTGTGCAGAGTACCACACTCACAGCTAAAAATGATAAAATATAAACCGCAACTGAATTAAGTCTAATATGAGCAAAACACGCAAGAATTTGGAAATGACTTAATTTACGAGGGCCCCTTAAATGCTAAAGAACACAGATACAATATGGTTTATTCTTTAGATTATGTAGTAGAAAGATGACAGTGATCATAAAACAATAAAAATGTATTAAATATAAAAACTATACTTGTAATTTCTGCCTATATAAATATTCCAATGAAAAATGATGCCTGTTATTAATACATTTATTTCTCTGTTTATACAAGAAAAAAAAAGATTCTGCAAATGATTTGACTAACAGCCTTCCTTCAGAAGACTCTCTAAAGAGTCAGACTGTGTACCAGTTGAACCCACAGACACACAAACAGGATTGCCTACGGCACATCTCCAGGACAACTCGGTTGCTTGTTACTGCTACTCAGGTGGAGAAACCATTGTTCTTGATTTCATTCACAGAAATTACATTCAGACAAACCTCAGTGGTTCCGTATATTTTTTGCATGCAATTATTACTTTACAGTATGCATTTCTAACAAACTCTTTCAAGTCTCTAAGACATACCAGAAAAAAGGTACGTATGGCCCAGGAAAACTGTTTCCCCTTGTACTGAGCTGGGATAAATTGGATACGTGGTAATGGAATGCCACCCCCACAGACAAGACTTATCCTGGGTTTCCAGTAACAATAAGAGGCAAGGAGCAGTGAAGGCAGGGAGGCAGGGGAGAGAGAAAATGGTGATGTGACTTACGTATGTCACTCGCAGGCAGGGGAGCGGTAAGCAGGAGCAGGCTCACAAGCTTCCAGCAGAAGGCAAGGCAGAGAGCTGAGGTTCTAATTCATGGCAAACGCATACTGAGATGCCAAGTGGGTGGAACTATCACGAACCAGGGGTGGGGCTGGTGGTGAGGGCAGGGACAAAGGGAGAAGGAGCACTTACTCGGTCAGAAGCTTGTGCAACTGGTGATAACCCCGCTCCAAGGCCAGGCTCACAGGCGTCGCTCCTTCCTGGTTGTGGATGCTGAGAGCCCCTCGGCCGCCCGGCTTCTGCAACAGGAACCAAGCCAACCTCAGCAGTCCCAGCCGCACGGCAAAATGCATCAACGTCTCTCGGGGGCCGCCATCTATAGATGGGGGGGAGCACAAAAATAAGCAAGAAGAGAATGTGAAAGCAAAAAGCAAACCAACAAAAAAAGCTAGGTGAACACCACTGCCTCCAAGTACCTAAGGACCTGAAGTTAAGGCCGCAACATACAAAACAAAGTAAAGCTAGGAAAAAGTATGAGAAGCAATATCTCTAACAGGAGAGAGTCCCGCAAGAGAATCAAGCCATTTCTATATTCTGATTGAATGCATTTGTCCAATGAACTGATACAGGCAGATCCATAAGTGTGACTTCACACATATGTCCTTTTCCTTAAAAAAAAAAAAAAAAAAAAAAAAAAGGAAATGTAGCCTCACAACGTGGGGATTCAAAGGGAAGAGTTGTTGGGCCTTAAGGCTTACATGGGTGTATCAGAAAGACCGTAATTACTTTAAAAAAAATAACACCCAGACAGGAGTTGACCAGCTGAACACTGAAAACAGGTTCTGCTTATTAAGGACACACAAGTCTTTTTATTCCCCCATATTAAGGGCAAATGAAATTGCTGGCTCTATCAGCTCTTGTTTGTTTGGTTAAAGAAAGAAACGCATCTCCAGGCATAAAGGAAAGATTAACTCTAAGATAATATACTAATAACTTCAGGGAAAAAAAGCATGTGTTTGGGCTTCTGTCAGTCGAAGGGAAGGTTCCTTGTTGGTATGAGGAGTCATTCGGAAAGTGGTCAAGAGAGGACAAATCCGGGTTCAGATTTGGCATTCACCATCTGCGGGTCTGGGCAGAACCCATCTGCCCTCTCTGAGCTTTACCTTCTTCGGCCCCAGAGTGGGATGCCAGCACCTCCTCCCAGGGCTGCAGTAACAAATGGGTGGAGGTAGGTGAGATGCCAGTATGACAACTGGCTGTAGTAGATGCTCATTAAATGCCAAGTACTTCCCTTTCCCTGCTCTCTTCTCTGTCCTTCTGGACTTCAGGCTACATTCTAGCAACACTGGCTCCCTTCCTCAGGTGCCCTCCTGCATGCTGCCTGGGATGTCAGGAGCAGACGCCACCGCAGGGCTGCAGTGTGCAGCCCCACAGGCTGCATCTCCCAGCTCTGGGTGGACCACTGAGGGACTGCAACGGAATGGTGCCCCGGTGCCCTGGAGTCTTGAGAGTCGGCTTTGCCAACCTCTCCCTTTCTCCACGGCCTCCCTCGGGCCTCAACTTCACTGAACAGTCTCAGACCTCTCGGAACCCCCCGTGTCTCCTTGCATTGAGGTCCTCGCTGCTTCACCATGTGAACAGCACAGTGAGAATGAAGGCACCTTTGAATCTCTGATTTACACTGAACTGCATTGTTTTCTAATGTCATATGTGTGTTGGTTTAGTCTCCTTATTGCCAAGGTAAATTATCTTGGAAGCAAAAGCTACCGTTCCTATTTTATTTTCCCTGCTGCACTATGCACACTGACTAAGTCAGGATTTACAGGGCTCAGCAGAGAGACAGAGATGCACAGAAATCAACAACCAGAAGAAACCACTGCATGAGGCGGCACAGACTGTAATAATCAACACCTCACAGCAGGTGGCCAGGCCCACCTGACTCGTGCCTAAAGACGTTCACAAGCACTCTGACATCCTTGTCAAATACAAAAACGCTAATGTCGCACCGACCAGGAACTATGTGATTTTTTACTGGTTAATTCCAGCCTTACTAGGTGATGCCTCCTTAAAGCAGCTTTTTCTCCATCCCCATCCTTTCTGATCCCTTAGTTGCTCTGAGTCAGCTCAGCATTTAGAGCAGAGTTCCAACCACCATACACCTGCTCAAAGCTGGCACCCCAATTCCAGCACCTGTATCCTCCCCAAATCTCAGTTCACATTCCTTAGCAGCAGGTATCACCTTTGCTCTTAGGTCACCCCCGTTCTGCAGTCAAAGACTACAGGTAAAGTAACACATGGGGAGTGCCTGCTAAGTACCCTTATGCTGGGCTAAGGGGCTGTACTGGCTTTTCCATTCTCGTAACAGCCCTATGACAAGGTCTCACCTCATTCTGCAGATGAAGACGTCTTGAGCCTAAAAACCATACCCTTTCCATTGTTGCACCCTGCCTCTATTTGTAAAAAGCAGGATAACGTTGTGGTGTAAAATGCATCCTGTCGTGCGTTCTCCTCCAATAATAAACATTTACCCACTGAAGCTTCTATCATTGTTTCTGTTCCTTTGAATCAGTTTAAACTCCAGAGTGCCCACAATTTGGATCAATCTTTGTTCTCTCCTCCCTGTATCTGTATTTTTTTCACCCGATGAGCATTTCGCATTTATCTTCTATCCTAAGAGTTACTCAGCTGTGTTTTTCAGATCCCTAACTGCATTTCCTGTGATGTCCACTGGGTCCTTTGTCCCTGTTTGAATTCGATTATGCCCTAGATTCTGGAAGTCCTTGAATCACTTCAGCCAACTCCCTTCCCCTCTTTGCCCTCTTTGTGATGGCTCTTCTGCAGATGTAATTAAAGCCCCTAATCAGCTGATTTAATAAGGAAGATTATCCCGGATAAACTGGGTGGGCCTGAATCCCCCGGAGGCTTTAAAGGCAGGGCCGAGGTTTCCCTGGGAGAGAGAAGTCGGCCAGGGGAGGACAGCCTGTGTCCGTGCTGGAGCAGTTGGTCCGGCTCAGGGTCTCTCCTTTCTCGAAGGACGGCAGCTCTGGATCACGCTGGTGGGTACAAGATTGCCCGTGACCTTCTATTTTTGCCCTACAAATCCGGGGCTTATTTAGCCAGTGCCAACAATCGTGCAAGCCATTCCGTGTGATAAATCTTAATACACGTTTATTTCTCCTCCTGGTTCTGATTCTCTGGGTAAAACCTGACTGACATGCTCATTAAACCTATTTTCTCCATGCTGCTTCCTTCTCTAATTTCATTACAGGTCAGCCTTCTTCCATTTTTTTAAAAGGATAAATGGAAAAGCTCTTCTAAATTTCTCTTTGGTTTCTTAAAGACAATTATACTCCGAGAGCCTTCCATCTGAATACTCATGATACTTTTCCATTTCCCTTTTGTTGTAATGTTATTTCACAGGCCATATGCTGGATGGTTGGTTTTCCTGTTTAACCATGCTCAATTGGAAAAATCCCTATGTGGTCCCAGCTCCTATTCACAGAGAAGGCAGTAGGAAATGTCTTACGGCCCACTCACTATCTGCTTAGAGGCTGGAAGCACCTCCCATGTACATTCGCCCAGATCTGCAGAGAAAGCTGTGTGCCCCATGGGCACTCGGCTGTGATAAGATGCTGGATGGCTGCTGCTGCTTCAAACTGAGACTTTCTGACTAAGCAAAACGAAGTTCTGTGAACAAGACAGTAATCAAAGACCATGTGCGCTTTTCTTACCCTACTGATCCACCTAGAGGCCCTGCTCATAGCAATTTTTGAATCTCTAAGATTCCAAAATCACCATCCTTCCTACTCCTCGGGGCCACCGTTCAGGTACACCTGAGGTCCCACATGACGCAGGAACTCTCACGCCCCATGGGACAGACAACAAGAGGCTTCGGAAAAATGACACATGTGATCTTGGGACAGAATCAAGGTTTGATAGGCAACAAAAGCTTTTGGAGCTCAAGTCCTGCTATTACTAGAAACTGCTTGTCTTGGAGTCAAGAGAGTATTCCTCTGTGAAGGAAAAAAATCCCTTAGCAGTCTTTTTATATTTTATTTTCTTATTTTTATCAGCTACAATAGCTGAAAAGATACACAAACACTAGTGACTGTAGCTAAGAAAAAATTTCCATGAGAAGCTATGGAACAATTTGGAAGCAGCATGGAAACTAAAAGGGCAAATTCTTACAACTGAGGCTCCATTAACCAACATCAGACCCACAGAGCTGAGATGCACAGGCTGTTTTTAGCATTCTTAAACCTGTCTCATCCTTCTCTCCACCCAAATTTCTTAGTGGGGAGAAATCCCACCCCCAAAGAGGGTCAGATCTTCTTTTCACTTAGTCACACAATACCAGGACTAAGTAAGAATGCAACTTCCCCCAGACTATTTCTCCTCCCTGTTTTCTTCAGAGCAAGTCTTCAATGGGCCCAACCTATTACCCGAGAGGTATGCTGACAGCCACTGTATCAGGTTCTTTCAGGGGGAAAAAAAATCTTAATTCATCATTTTCACTAGCCACCAAGGCACTAAAAAGCTAAAACAACTAAGTGAGACTTGGTAACTGAGAGGAAAAATATCTTTACCCACCATCAACCCTCCACCCAGATGAATCCTTACTGCATGTAAGGCAGAACTAAGGCAAAAAGCCCAGTGTAGAGGCTGCTTCACATAGCTAGAGATGAGAGAACGCTTGTCAGGACTAACACGGACAAACTCCCTCTCGCTCATTTTAAAGTGAGGCTTAACTTGAGAAGTTAAGTGAAAGCAAAAGAAATACAGTCTCATTATGCGTCAAGTCGAAATGCCCTTCCTTTTTCTGCTGTCCTGTTTCACCCTTTTATAAGACACGCTACTTTCCCTCATCAGACCTCAAATCTTTGTCTCTACAAGGTTACTGTGTATTGGTCCCGGTGTATTCAGAATGAATGGCTTTGCTAACTGGCACACACTATCCAAATATATTTTCCTCCATTTCATACATAAGGAAATTGAGAATCGCCCTGGCTGGCGTAGCTCAGTGGATTGAGCACAGGCTGTTAACCAGGCATCACAGGTTCGATTCCCAGTCAGCGCACATGCCTAGGTTGCAGGCCATGTCCCCCAGCAACCGCACATTGATGTTTCTCTCCCTCTCTCTCTCTCTCTCTCTCTCTCCCTCTCCCTTCCCTCTCTAAAAAAATAAATAAATAAAATCTTAAAAAAAAAAAAAGAAATTGAGAATCAGAGAGGTGAGCATTTTGGACAAACTCTTGCACCAAAGCCAGGATATAAACCAACTGACTGCACTGCCTATGTTCTTTCCACTTTTCAATATCAAATCCAAACCAGGAGTTAAGGTCATGTTGACTCCTGCAGCTCAAGGAGGCCATGAATCCCTGAAATTACATGTACACTTTTGCAGGCCTGCATGTATTTTCTCCATAGGAGAAATATGAGCTATTTGCAAAGGAGCCACTGACCTGAGAGAAAAAAAAATTAAAACGCTCTGCATCCAAACAATTAGTGTGAGGATTAAACATACATCTTATGTGATTCCTTTGTACAAGCATTAGGCTGGAACACCTGTAAACACCCTCACTTTCAACAGCAAGTAGTCCTTGTTATGAAACAAGGTGTCCTATTTACCTGCAGTATTATCCCAGGCAACAGCTTCCTTCATACCTTTCTCCTTTAAGTACCTTTTTAAAGTATTTGATGTACAATGCAATGTGAGTACAGCATTCCCCTACTTTCACCCCTCAAGGGCAAGCAAGCGCCTCTTACCTGAAGCTTCTCTGCCCTTAAAATACTCAGTGTTTATAGATTCTAATCCACAAATGCAGTTAAAATCTGCAGAATGTGAAGCTAGCCCTTGAAATCAGATTCCTCATCCCAGTGGGTGACTCAAAGGCAGGTATAATCAAGAGCCTTCCATGCATTTCACCTTGCAAAGTATGTATCTAACTTGTTCCTTTTTCTTTTGTTCTTTTAATTATTTTAAATTTATGTACAAAATTCACTTTTGTGGGGTGTACAATCCTATGATTTGGAACACATACATAGGTTCTTATAACCACCACCACCAAAAGGTAAAACCATTCCAACACCCAGAGAATTCCCCCATGATACCCCTCTCTCCTGTCAGCCCTTCCTGCACTCCCAGACTTGGCAGCTACTGATCTAGTTTCTGTGCCTGTAATTTTGCCCTTGACAGAATATCTCATAAGTGAAGTCATATACTAAACACCCTTTGGAATCTAACTTCTTTTACTTAGCACAGTGCATTTCAAATGCATCCAACTTTTTAGAAATAGAAAACTATTGCACATGTCAATAATTTTTAATGCTGGGTAATATTCAACTGTGTGGATGAACCACAGCTTGTTTATACATCTACCCATGGAGAGAGATCTGGCTTAGTTCCAGGTTTTGGTGACTATAAATAGTGCTGCCATAGGCACATAAGTGAAAAGATTTTTTTTGAGTTAATATAAGAACCTAGGATTAATATCCAAAAGTAGGATTCCTGGGTCACATACTAAACGTACATTTAACTTGATAAGAAACTGCCAACGGCCTTCTAGAGTAGCGGTATCGTTCTACAGCCCCCACAGCAATGTGTGAGATGGTCTGCATCCTTGCCAGCATTTGGTATTTTTAATCTGAGCTTTCCTTGTAGGTGTGTAATGGTACCTTACTGTGGTTTTAATACATTTCCCTAAGTGTCCAAATTTGATTTGGCCTGTGCTAGCAGCACTTGGGCAATTTTATATAACAGAAACTCAAGAGGCACATGGAAAGTCCACAAAAATATTAAAGCTGGCTAGTTCCCTATTAAACACAGGAAGCTAAGGCCAGAGAGGGGAAGTGATGTGCTGAAAGTTCCAGATCTGTGCTTTTTCTAACATGGCTGACCTAAGAACAACAGGGGCATGGGGGCACCAACTGCCTGCACAGCCAGCCTTCTGCATATGTGGCCTCGCAGCTGTGGACCGAAGATAATGTGTGTAAGTGGATTTGAGCAGTTCAAAGCCGTGTTGTTCAAGGGTGAACTGCTTTTCTTGTTAACCACGGCAACATAAACAAACTATCCAACTCCTGTGCCTTCTTTAAACAAACAAAAACAAAAACAAAACCCATAAAAGCTCCACCAATAACTAATGCAATCCATCTTGATCGCTTCACAAATGGCAATCAGAACAACCATTCCTGCACGAATACAGAAACAGTAGGGCAGAGGTAGTGAGCCCCATCCTTAGGTTTCTGGAAAAGTGCTCATGCCCAATACAATGGCAAACACTGCGATCTCTAGGTCTTAGCGATGCACAGGGGTTGACCGGACACAGTAATAGCAAGAAAAAAGAAAAGGACAAATGCTTTCTCCCCTGATTTTAGAGTCTGCACTTTCTTTTGTAGTCACCTGGGCAGAAGGCTGCTTTGGTACTGTTAAATTCAGTGGATATAAGAAAAGCAAAGGTGGAAAATAGCCCTTCGCCAATCTTCCATGGAGGAAGATCATGTTCACTCGATGGGTCTGTGGGAGAAGACACTGAGCATGCCCTCTGGGCACTTCTCCTCCAGACCTGCTACCCGCAGACCGTGTCTTCTGGTCTGCTCTCCCTAAATACACAGTGACCAGAGCTGGGCAGACATGGAAGGGAAGTCCTGTGATTGTCCAGCTCTTTAGAAAAGACAGCAAATCTTCGTGTAGGAGGCCTAATGTCAGTCTTCCAATGTAGCTTTCAGCAGTAATGGAAAAACATTTTCATCTCTAACTCCTAAATCTTTCACCTGCACATGAACTCAGGAGGGAAAGAAAGTGTTATTTACGGACTCTAGGTATAAACTGTTTCATTTAAATATGCGTATGTATGTATGTATATAGGAACCCATGATATCTAGTAGATGTCATCTGCCACAAGAAAAATTATGTGGGAAAACCCCTATATGACTCAGAGGGACATAAATAGATCCTATGACATCAGTGTTTGTAAAAAGTGGAGGCCTTCCTTCAGTGACCTCTCATGGAGAGTCAGTAAATAAGCAAGAGTGAAAATAACCTGGTTTGAAAAGTGGCAGTTAAAAAAAAATTAAAAAATAATAATTAAAAAAAAAAAACAAAGAAACAACCCCCCCCCGCACAAACAATAAAAAAAGAAAACAAACAAAACTGCCAGCTATCTCAGAGCTCAGCCTGCCTTCCTGCTCTCCTGCTCCCCCACTCCCCACGTTCCTTTCCTCCAGCTCCATGGACTCCGTAGAGAACTTTGGAATACCCGTCCTTTGATCAATTAACACCAAAAAAGGTGCAAAGAGTTATCCTCCTGCTCTCCTCATGAAGGACGCGTCACTTTCCACACTTGAGAGATCAGCCTGAAACCGGACCCACAGAAGGCGCTCCGCTGCGCCTGCAGCGAGTGAGAGGGGCCGAGTGAGAGGGGCCGGGCCACGGCAGCCCCCCCGGGTCACTGCCCTGCAGGGGGAAGGTTTAACAGCCCAGCTGAAGAGCCCAGAAGAAACGCCATCAAAGCCACTTGGCTGCAGTAATTGAGACTTACTCAGCCACTGGGGAACACTGGATGGCAATGACTATATAAAAGCAGCCCCATGAAAAAACTTAAGTATTCCAAACTTGACATATGTCTGTGGGTCTTTTAAGTTCTTACCATGCAAAGTCTGGTCTGTTCCCAGGACATTCCACTCTGCCGGCAGTTTCAGGTGCCGGAATGCCAGGGCCACCTTCTTGTCAAGGGAATTCACATCCGTAGATGGGGGTCCTGACCGATCGAGAAAGCGGGTGAAGTTTAGCGCCTGCTGATTCCCAGCACTGGTTGCCAGGAACTGGGCTGCATCGTAAGCCTCGTCCTGGATGAACTCAAAGTCTTCTTCGGCCACCACGAACACAGGAAGGCCCTCTTTGGAAGCACACAGCTGCACCTTCACGGTCTCACAGCAGTCGTGGCCTAGAGGAGACACACGGGGCAAAGAAGACAGATTAGAGTCCTCTGAGCAAAAGGGCCACTTGTGGGTCCTCTCTGCTCTTCTTGTAGGTCACACAAGTTCCCCTTCCTAAAAGAAGACCCTCCTTTCTCTTAGCTCTGACAGCAATCTTCCAAACTGCTCAAAACTCCATTTCCAGCTCTATGGCTTGCAAATACGAAGTAGCTCCCTTACCAAAGAGCAGACAACTTTATATCTCAGTTGTCACTGTGCGTATAGCATAGCGTTTGGCATTGAAGTCTCTGAATATCACAATGTATAGTGAACTATGGCTGTTTGATTTGAGCAAACTGAAAGAATGGAAGCTCAACGATGTTGTAAGGTTTGTATACAGTAGGAAGTCTGATACCCACTAACTGAATTTTAGATCAGAAAACACAACAGGGTTAAAGGTCGCTCATACAGGTTACACAAGAGGAATTTTAGAGGCTCCTCAGCACTTGCTTTATAAGCACAATACAATCAATCAAATAAAGCACCTTGGAAAGCACAAAGCTCCTAGATTTCATTCCACTGTTACTAGCAAGCCATGGCCAAAAAAGCAGGTTCTGCTCACAGGTACAGCTCCCCGCCCCCCAGGTAACAGGGGCATCAGTGGAATCCCGGGTTCACAGAGGGATGACACAATGCCATGGCCGGAAGCCCAGCTGACGTGCGGCAGACGTGCCAACGACGGCAGCGTCCACGGCACAGACGGGCAGAGACCTCGTGGACTGCAGCAGGAGGCAGCGACCTGCATGCCACCCCAAAGAGCTCCACCTGAGCAAAACCAGAAAGCTTTCACAACACTGTTTCTGTGGGTGAGGCCTTACTGGGGAATCAGACTTTCTTGTGGATTTTTATCCTTACAAAATTAAGTATTTCCAATATGCAGAACACATTTAACTCAAACAGTTTTCCCTCAACTTTCAGGCACTGATTTCAACTAGAACAATGCTAACATCATCGTTCTTCTTCCGTAACGTGTATTTCTGATGAGAAGAAAATAAAGAAAATGGAGCCAATGTTTCTGCTGCTCTGCCTGATGAACTGCAGGCACCCGTGTACCACGGCTCCGCTGAATCCACCCACACACAGGGGCTGCCAGTCCACGGTGGAGTGAGGCCCGGAGAACGCTCTCCATGGCCTGCAACACCGACTTCCTGTACCAAGGGCACAGGCCAACGAGATTTCAGACTTGGGCAGAACAAACTAAGCTTTCTGCTGTCTTTCTAAGAGAAAACGGTATTTTTTTCTTCCAGATTTCCAATGAGAATAAGAGGTAAATTGATTTTCCATGTGCTTTTCTCCCAGTGGCCTTCACAAGCCCTTTACCCTATAACAAAAGGAACCTCTCACTGCTGTGTCATTTTAGAGTGGTAACAAGTATTTACGAACCAGTACCTATGGCATACCAGGCATTTTCTCTACACAGTGAATTCAGAAGGTGGGCATTCTCCTCACATAATGGACCAGAAAACTGAGGCTTCCAGGTTATGCAGGTTAAGAGGCAGGGCCATTATTCAAGTCTGATGCCAAATGACAGGGCCTGTTATATTATGATAGAAGAGTTTTGTGCCACATTGCTTGTAAAAAGAGGAAGGGAGAGCTTTGTTCCTGCCTGGAAGGAGCCCCATACTTGGAATGAGAAGCCAGTATGACTATTAGGCAAAAATAACAACAAATAACAGGTTCATGAACCACCGAGATCAGTCTCCATGCAATCACTCAACTCTACCAGACACTCCCACTGCCTTCCACGCTGAATTATTTCCATGAAGGCTATAGAAGCTGAAGCACTGTGTGTGTGTGTGTGTGTGTGTGTGTGTGTGTACGTACAAACCTATGTATGCATTTCAACTGAATACATACTCTGAATTAAGCCCTAACCAGTGTGGCTCAGTTGATGGGGCATCATCCTGAAAAGGTCATCAGTTCCATTTGCAGGCAGGGCACATGCCTGGGTTGTGGCTTCAGCCCCCAGTCAGAGAGTATATTAAGGTCCCAGGTCAGGGCACATGAGAGGCAATCTACTGATGTTTCTCTCTCACATCAATGTCTCTCACATCAGTGTTTCTCTCCCTCCCTCCTTCCCTTCCCCTCAGATAAATAAAGAATGAATGAATATATAAACATTATATATGAAAATATTTATAGTATGAATTTATATAATATATGCAGTAAAATTAGAAAAAAACCTTAATCTTCCTTGAAAGGCAGCCAGCCAAATTACCTAAGACAACCATGTCAGCAGAAACGCAGCAACTGATCCAGACAGTTGTGGGCTTGGGTATGTTTCCAGCAGAAAGGAAGTGTTTCTTTTCTACTGTTCTGTAACAGCTAGACACCTGCCACACTTGGGGAACTGACTGTAAGGTAAAGATGGAGACAGGAAGAGTTTCAGCCCTCAGAGGGCTGCAAGGGGAATCAAAGAAGTTGTAGAAACTGCAGAGCACATGAAAGTGGAACGGGGTCTGTGAGAAACACACAGTGCTGCTGGTGGGACAGGAGCAGTGCGTCTCACCTGTAGGCAAAAATGGGAACTTGTCGCCAAGGTCCTCCTGCTCCCAAGGGCACGTCACTGTGACCCTCAGAACGGACATGCACGGGTCTCCATCTTACCTAACCTAACAAACACATAGTACTTGCTCTGGGCCCAACACTATTCTCAGAGCTTTCCAAGTAATAGTTCATTTACTCTGCATTAACGAGTACCCTTCCCCGTAGATGCTATTATCTTCCCCATTTGCTAGATGAGGAAACCAAGACATAAAAATATTAGGTAATCTGCCCAATGTTATCTCTTAAAAGGTGGCATTAGAATTTGTGCCCATTTCCTTGCTCCACAGTCCCCTCTGCACCCAGTATTTTCAGAAAAGGGCTCAAAAGGAAACACGGGGAGCATGGACGAATCAAGAGGATCCGAATAAAAACATGATGCTCCTTCCCGGCTAGAAGGCTCATGAGCCATGTGACCCCAGGTCCCCATGCCGCCCTGGGCCTCGGCTGCTTCGTCCCGAGCAGCGCCAGCAGCCTCTACAGGCTCCACGCCTGCCCCGCTGTAGAAGCCGGCGTGTTTCACCAGGCGGAAGATAGGAAGGGAGAAGAAGTTAAAAAGGAATTCCAGGAACAGGACAGTTTTAAAATGAAAGAAAAAAAAAAAAAGGAAGCAGAAGGTAAGCCCAAGGGATGAGACAATTCCCACAACACAGTTCCAGGAAGATACTAACTTGGCTATGTCCAGATGTTTAGTGATAGGAAAGACCCGAGTTTAAATCTGTTTTCTTCCTTATTAGCTATGTGGCCTGAGGTACATGGCAACCTCTCCACCACTTTTAAATCTGGATCGTCTCATAGTCTCCTAAGGGAAGAGCTGTAACTCAGAAGAGTCCTCCAAATTCTTTAACTATCTTTCCCAAAACAACATGCATAATAGCTTCATGTGATTTTCAGTTAAATCACATCAGCAGTCAGCTAGAAAGACAGTAGTAGGTGAGTGGGCAGGCAGGTAGGTAGGAAGACAGGCAGATAGTTATAGCAATATATACTTCGGTCAGAAGAATTAATGTAACGTAAAAATGTTGTTCTCATTTATGAATCTAACCAATAATTATAGCAGTTTCCCATTTATTCAGAATTAAACTAATTTATAAATTTCTGCCAGTCTTTTGAGGTAGGTATGAGTAAATGTCAATAAAAGCAAAAAACCACAGGTTTCTCAATTTAATAGTAATAATGTGAATAATCTGGGATCCACACTGAACTGTCTTCAAAATGTAAACCTGAGTGCCTTACGAGATACTACACTAACCCAAAGTGATACTGTCTGCTGCCCCCATCCATCGAAACGGCCCAGATTCTTTACTAGTCTCCTTCCCCAAGCTTGCGCAAAGGTGAGAAACCCGAAACCTCGAACCCGAAAGGGAGCCACAATGCCACTACCAGTGAGTATCATCACTGCACTATCCATCACCTTCTGGATATACATACACACGGTCCACACCGCATCCCGGTTCTTCAACATCATCAGACAGACAGACAGACACACACACACACACACACACACACACACACACACACACACACAACAAAAAGCCATGGTGAAGCAATACAACCTAACTCTAAACTAAAAACTGCAGAAGTGAGGTATCTGCACAGAAACCTATCTGGAATCATTGAAATGGCTGTTTACTTGGTTAGCATGGGGTGGGGACAAGCAAGGGGGAGAGAAACTGAAGAAGGTGAGAGTTATATGTGTGTACAAGCCCAAGTGTTTAGCAACGCAGGCACACATACCTCTGTCTGCTGCTTTAGCAGAACTACTTGTTAGAAAGTGGATGGGTGAATGGGTGAACTATGGACAGCTCTGTTTTGTGTAAAGTGAAAACAAAACTGTATATTAGAACAGGCAGAATGTCAGGAAAGGCCACGAAATAGATACATAGGAGGAGCTATCCGATGGTTGGCCCAATATTTCCCCTTCAGACATGAACTCACAATCTGAAGGAGAAACTATGAATCATCCTAAGTGAACTGGGCCACAAATCTGGAATTTGTCTGATATGATTATAGGCTTCTTTTTCAAAAGAAAAACTGAGGATTAAAAGAGGAGTGGAGAACTGAGGGTTTCTTGGATTAGTCTTTATTAAACTTAGAAATCAATTGGAAAAGTCACTACTGATCAAGACCAAAATACCTCACCCTGCAGTCTGGAAATCAACCACACAGGCTGGCAGGGCTCCTCGCTCATGGTAACACTTTCTATTAGGCTCAAATGATTAAGATTATTTTGAATCCTTACAACCTTTCAGATTAAGCATCTAGAGGAGAAAAAAAAATCAACATTTTAAAAACAAGGTTACATAGTATGGACTTAGCAACAGAACTAAAATCACTGCATGTGCACACCTAAGGCCTCTTGCTACCATAAATCAGCTCTAGAGGCATGGCTACTTGCAGGGGCCGTTAGCCTCATGACTGCCTTTGTGCAGACAGAGTGCAAGGTATTAGCGGTGTCGACATCCACACTGCAAAGACACAAGATGGGGAACCATGTCCAATTCAATACAGTCACCACCATTTAACTTATTTTTATGTGAAAACAGAAGCTGCAATGGAGAGATAAGCAGCAAGGATTTCAGCCAATTCCATGGTGTTTTCCTTCCCACTCAATTTTCTGGTAACAAAGGAAAATAAAAATCACAAATCTTTTTTAAAAAGGGAAGTTCTGAAAAAAACTAGCTGAGCTTCTTCTGAAGGAGGTATGCCCAGGGAATTTAGAGACAGGGAAAAAGAGAGATAAACTGTTAAGGAAACATGACCTGAACTGTAATTCCAATTTTTAAATTGTCTTCTGAATTTATCCCACAATCAGGTCCAGCTGATTTAAAACAAACATAAAGTAAATTATGGGGTGAGAGAGAGCTGTTCCTAATTGAATGGAGTAGATGTGGAGGGTCCCACGTCATGCTGGCAGGTAGCTGGGGACTCAGAAAACACTAGGTCTGAATCTCGCCCTCAGCTGCAGACCATCTGGGTCTTCCTGGAAAAGTCACACAACCAAGAAGCCCACTGGCTTGTGCATGAAAACACACCACCCCCAGCAGCGGTCCAGACTGGTAGAAAGATTAGAGATGCCAGTACACAAAGCACCTGGCACAACACAGGCATCTAGAATGTTTAGTTGTTACTAGTATTAGCTATTAAATGCTTGTGTTCAGCTCACTGGAGGAAAACAGATCCCTAATATTCTACAGAGAGCGTCCACAGCACGGCCCAGCGATGCTTCTGAGCTGAACGCTGCTTCTGGCACTGCAGATCTGAAAAAATTAAGGGAAGGGGGATGAATGCAGAACAAGCAGAAACACAACAAGGGGCACCTTGGTGAGAAACCAAAAATTAACTGCCGATGGGCCTCTTTAAAGCGTCTAATCCAAATCTTTTCAAGCTTGCAGGCCAGGAGGCCTGTGCTCCTGAGGTTGAGAGAGCTCTTCCACAGGCTCCTTATCACTCCACGAAGCACCCATTCCCATGGAAACGAACTATTGCCGCAGATAAACAAAACTGCTGAAGCATGACCCAAGAATTACTTCATTTCCTATTAGGCTAAAAGTGGCAAACATCCTATCCCAGCCTTCTCTTTGGAGGACAAAACAATTGGGACTTTGTTCAACCGGCTCTCCCAGCAAGTGCCTGCTGGGCCCGCCCAGTCCCGTCCCCCTCAGACCACCTTCCAGCAGAAAGGCTGCATTAGCAGTTAGTGGCGGAAAATGCAAAAACACTGCATTTCACTACTTCAGTCTGCCACCAAAGTATGGTGTAAGAATTTTCTTTGTCTTTTCTTTTCCAGTCTTCAGACCCAGACTCTACCAGGAGAGAGGATGAGGTGCAGACGTGTGCACCTACTGCAGGTTTCTGGCGGCCGCAGGATAGATGTGCAGATATGCCGTGTGTGTGAAACGTCTGTTCGTACGTGAGCATTTAAGCAAGGTGGGAGAGCAGGTACAGGAACCTCGCCGTGTACATTTCAGCTAGTTAATGCTAAAAGTCTGATTACTAAGTTCCAGTCTCTATGCTAAAGCAGTGTTTCTCAACCTTTTTATTCAGTGTTGTCCCCCCAAAAAAGAGTTTTTTAGACAATTTCCTCTATTTGCCCCATCCCACAAAATTGTAATACCGCGGACATGTCATGTGTGGGGATGTATATCTATGCCTTGCATGTAACGAGTGTGTTTTTGCCAAAACAGAGCTTGGGCCACAAAAACAGAGAGACGCTGAGGCGCCAACTGGGACCCCTTGTTGAGACCTGGGCAGTGAGCCCTGATTTTCAATTATGCCCAAAGCACTTCTGATCGTAGTAAATACATTCTTTTCTTCTTTAAATGAACAACTACTTTATATAGCATCTTCCCTTTGATAAATGAGAAAGAAAAGAAAAATACAAAAGAACTAAGTCAAATTTTGGGTCACTGAGTGTTTGCAGTTTTCCTGTCAAACAGGAGAACCTTTGCTGTGAATTCTAAAAGTACTTAACAGACGTGCTGAAAAACTATTTCATTTTATGAGATAAGTCTGCCCAAAGCCCTTCACAGAAATAGTATGCAGCATCCACTAAACATCCTGTCTCGTTTTCTATTCTAAATTATCTTCCAAGAATACTCAGGTTTGTTTACATTACTTACCAGTCCTATGTTGGTCTTAAAAAAAAAATCTCAGCTTCATCTACAGAGGAAAATCACTGTATGGTTAAAATGAGATTTGGAGTTGGATTTGTTGTATTTGTTTTATATGAAGGGAAAAAAATGAGATATTTTCATTTATACCAAGGCAATCTTTTGCTTTTAGAGATGTATTTCCATTTCAGGCTGCATTTCAGGCAATTCATGGGTACTCTGAATGTTGATTTTTTTAAAAATAAAACTTGGTTGCCTTTGTTTAGTGTTAATTAGTACAAAGATAACCTTATTTTCAAAAGAAAGAACATTGTTTTCAAACAGTCTTCAAAATGTTTTTACTAAAAAATTACTACATATGTTAAATGTAACATGCTTGCTATAAAGCATTCAAACAATTCAAAGGCAGATAAAGTAGAAAAACAAAGTCTCCACCCTAATGATCCCCTAATAGTTTACCATTCTGAATACACTGTGTTAGAAAAGGGGAATCGCATTCTGTCTTCAGCCCCTCGATGGCAATAAGTCAAGAAAATATTACTTTTAAAAAAAAGGAGATAATTTAGAAATGTGTCGTTCTCGCCTCCAAATAAAAGGTTACAGACGAACATCAATAAGCAGCTGCCTTTGGAAGGTCAAGCAATCATCTGGTTTTAGTAAAATCTAAAATATTGTAAAACACATAGAAAACTCAAATGAAAACTGGAGTCAGCAAATAAGAACAAGACACAAAGCCATTTTGCTCCCCACAGTCGACCCCAATGACCAAGAATGGCAGAGCTGGTCCCACACGTGAGCGGTGAGGTTGCAGAGACACCCCTCTTGGTGGCGGTGGCGGCTGCAACAGCAGCTACAAACAGAATGCACATCTGTCCAGCAACTGGGAAGGACAAAGAAAGCACAGACTTCTTACGAAGGCTCTTGGCTGATCTGACGCTGCCCTCAGCAGACAGGAAACCTGAGGCCATCGATGCAGCTAACTGCCACACAGAAACCACCAAAGGGAGCTTTGGAGAGAGGCCACAGACTCCTGCCCAAGCCAGGAATTCAATTAACAAAGGCAGAGCCTCCTTCTGCATCTTTCAAAAGAAAGAGGGTGCATGTGTGTGTATAGATGAGTGCATGTAGATCTGTGTGCCCACACACACATGCACGACCTTTCTAGAAGAGTGGCTTCTGAGAACTCAGGACGAATTTGGACACGGTGGAAATGTTGCTCCATCATGCAATAGGGATTCCTGGAACAAGCCTTCTTAGCATACACCAGTGAGCAAAACAGGCAAACATCCATGCCGGCATGAAGGTGATACTTTAGTAGAGGCCGGTAAGAAACAAGATAAATAAAATACGTAATGTGGTAAAAGCTGGTAAGTGCGTGGAGAAAAACAAAGAAGAAAACGGGAAAGGGAACACAGAGAGGGGGGAGTTATATATTTACAAGGTGGACAGGAAAGGCCTGGTTGAGAAAGTGATACCTGAGTAGACCTAAAGAAAGGTAAGGACCAAGTATAAGACATCCATAAAAATAGGCTTAAGGCAGTTTAAGTGCAGACTAAGATATTAATTCCATGATATGAACGAGAAATTCAAAACTAACTTAACCTCCCAAATGCCCCATCCCTACCCTCTCACAAATTACTGCAGCAGGTGTAGCAGCTGAGAGAGAGAAGTGAACAGGAAAACCTCACACGTGAGGAGCAGAGCAAGGGAGTCCACTCAGAAATCGCCTGGGCTTACGGTTATTAACACAGCTGATTCGCCAACTAGGGGCCTCAGAGGCACATGTCACCATGCTGCCTTACTCTTCACCTGGCTTGCCTGCACAAGAGGGTCCTTCAGGGACTCGAACCCTCTGTCACCTCTGCTGTGATCGGGCACCTTAGAGCAGCAGCCTGACTGAACCTAGGCAGGTAGCTGCATGTCCCAGACAACTGGGGGGCACAGGGGACATGTTGTTGGGCCTGTAGCATGACAGAGAAGAGGGGAAATGGGTAAGATCACAATTAAAGGGGAGGAGAGTTGATTATCAGAAAACAAAGGAGAAGGCAGGGATTGTACTAGGACTTGGGCCCGAGGCAAATGGGTCAGGAACGATTTCTGAGGATTTGGATCAAATTAGAGAAAAGCAGCAGAGTACATATCCATTCTGGTTGGCAGGGGTCGGCAGGACAAGGAAGCACGAGTCCCCAAGTACAAAAAGGACCCTGAGATATGGGTACTGCTGAGAAAGACCGGGCGCTGCTGACAAAGACCGGGCGCTGCTGAGACAGACCAGGCACCGAGACCTCCTGCATAGGCGTTAGAACCCAAGCCGAAGAAGGCACAGGGCTGGAGTTCGGAAAGGCGGGCAGGAGGCAGTGCGCAGGCTTCAGTACAAACCGAGAGTTCCAGGCTGTCACACGAGCACAGTCTGTCCGTAAATCCAAGGAGACTAAGTGCCTGCAGCCCACCCTAACAGCAGCACCTCGCCAGTGGAGGCAAAGGAGCTACGGAGCGTGTCCCCTCCGCCAGGAGGCTGGGCTCTGCTGGTACTGTGACTGAGGACCATGGCCAGGGCACGTTTGTCCTCTCACAGCCGCTTGCATCCACCTCACAGATGGTACTTCCTTGCTCTCGCCCACCCCCCACAGTCACTCTCTCTCTCCCTCCCCCATCCCTAACCTTTAACTCCAGAATTGTTTATAATTCAGGAAGGAATAATTTTATAAAACCTCCCTCCATCTCCTTCCTAATCAGAGCCCAGATGCCACCTAGCTGAGGAGCTGTCCCTGACCCTCACCCCCACATAATGAATGTTTAGTGCGGCAATACCGCAGGCGCCTGCTGGAGAGCAGCCCTCGCTCCGGACCAGCCTTCTGGCACGATCTACATCACAGGAAACAGGAGGACTGCGGCTTCCAGTTACAAAGATGGACACTCAATCCTCCTTAGAAGAGAAATCAGTATCTACCCTGAAGTCCTTGTTAAATTTCCTATCCCTTAAAATCTGAGGCAGGATAGTCACAAATTGCCAGGAATCTTCAAATCTTGTATTTTGAAAAAGCAGAAGGATAAAGACAGATTTCAACTGTCATAATCCCAGTTCTTGAATGTGGCATAATATCCAGAATTTGGCAGGTATCAGATATAAAGTTAATTTATATAAAATGGCACAGTGAGAAAAACTGGCAATCTGATCCAATACTGGTGAGACCAGATACTAAATAATTTTTTATATCATCTATTTTAATAAAGTGGAACCAGTATTATAGAAAAACACTCGTAAAGAAATGTTGCAATAAAAATTAAATCCATTTCATTCTCTAAAGAAAAACAGTTCAACTGTCAACACTTTTTAGGGGGTTCCCCATAAATGGACCTCTCGTGTACTCTGATGCAAGCTTGACTAAGGAAAGGAGCCCCTCTCCAAACACGGATCAGTGTGCTTCAGATGCAGAGGTCAAGAGACAGCCATTACCTTATCAGTCATGTCTGTGTACAGCAATAATTTAATGACATTGTAAAAAAATTTAACAAGGAAAGTTTCCTTCTAACTGTTAAACTTACAACTGCAACAGGGAGTAAGCACTTGTTCCACCATGAACTGTAACTTGTTAATTTACGGAAAGTTCAGCTGCTGTGGAGACTGTTAGTCTTCCCCTCGCAGATGCCGAGGGACAGGCCACTGGCTGCCCTGCCCCTGCTGACGCCGCCCTGGCGTGCAGAACCGGACATGCGGCCCCACCACGGCAACCACAGGAGAGCTCGTCGTCTGCTCGAGCTGTGGTCTTCCCCAAATGTCTACGTTAATATTTCTGCTAAGCCCGACTGGATCTTTTAATAACTTATGACACCACTGTATTTCATTTATATCTAGCTGGGTTCAGGTTTTTGTGGAACAAGCAAGGTATGAACAAACGACAGTACCTAATTTTAAAATGTATTTAAAAATAAAGATGTGACCACAGTTTTTTCACCTTGATTCATTCTTCCCATCACCCCACACCAATGAACACAAGATGTTCAGTGGCTGATAAAGGTTTGTAAAGGTTCCGCTCACATACTCACCGGGAGTAATGGTCTCCAGCGTATCAGAACTGACCTTCCGAGTACTGGTACAGTGACGGAGGGTAGAACCCGAGAACACCAAGTAAAACACTACATCATCCTCAACTTTGTCCTCTTCAGCGAGCAGTACAGTGACAACACAATCGCCCTGGGGAGGGAAAGATGGAGCAAGGCTGCGTTAGTCAGGGTCCTCTTGGCAAACCTGCCTTTACGAAACATCCACTTCAAGGGAAAATCAAATGTATCATTTAACTGTGCCACATTCTAGGAGGTTTATACGAATATAAACACTGACTGAGCCCTCACATACCAGGAAGTATTCTAGGCACTGAGAAGACAAAATGACCCCCAAATAAGATGTCTGTCCTCTTCAAGCTTACATTTTATTGCAGGTGGTTAGATAAATAAGTAAACAACAAGATAACAGATGGTATATTTACTTGATGAATGGGGGAAAAGGGAGAACTCAAGGAAACCCCAACAAAAAGTCAGAGGATGGGAGAAGTATACTTATGAGTGACAACCTAGATTCAGAATTTCCTTAACCTCTGTGTTCCAGCTGCAGCAATAACTCTCTAGATTCTACACCCTAGAAAACCACGCTAATCCACCCCTTCTCCAGCAAGGGGAGGGGGGTACCTCTCACAGAGCTGGCCTGGCAATGGTGCAGTGCAAAGAGCACAGGCTGGAGCACAAACACGAAGGTGATCCCCTCTCTCCTTAGAGCTGACACTGGGTGGGGGAAAGGAGATCTACAGTCCTGAGTACACAAAACACAGAGTCCTCGTGTGTTATAGTTATTGATTATTGTATTGGTTTCCACAGGAACAACAGTAAACCTATTTTTGTCCACCGTGTACATGAAAACTCTTGGACCATGCACAGCTTTATGATAATATTCTTAATCTCTCAGGATGGGAGGGACGCTTTCCTCACAATTTGTGCTTCCTGACCATCTGGAATCCCTACTCCCCTTTATCCTCCCTGCCACTAAACCCTCAGAATCCAGCAAAAATGTTGGGCCAGTAACTTTGCCCATGGCTCTGCAAGTACTTAGAAATATTCTTTTGGCAGTTTTCTATGTTAATTTTTTAACTGAACATATTCTATGAAATACAGTCCTAACTACCATTCTCCCAATCATAAACACCATATAATTCCTGTTATACCCATAAACAAAACATTTTAAAGTAATGAGGTTCAGTATTCTGTAAATCTTAATAATGCACTATGGAGAAACCAATTTAGAGAAAGCCATGACATTTTAGCATTAACTCGGGAGAGAATTCTCATTACTTACAGTGTACCTTTCCCTGTCCATTTTAGCAACAAGGCAGCTAGGCCAGTAAGCGAACCATGCCACCCTGTGGCCGCCACTCCCTCACCCCAGATGCATAACTGAGCAGCAGGAGGTGTTTTACTGAGCGCTGAAAGGAGGACATCTTCCAGTCAGACCCAGGATCGAGTCCAGTAACAGAAATGCTCCAACAGACTGCGGAAACAGAGTTCAAAATATTTCGCAAAGCTCTGTACGCAGTAGGCGCTTACATCCGCTGAATGCAGCATGGAAGAAGTCAGGCTGAACGGCACAGAGGCCGTAACTTACTACACATGCTGAATTGGAAAGCTCCAAAGCACCCTCGCACAAGGAAGAGCACAGAATCCGGTCATTACAGTTATACTTTAGATTTGTACGAAGCCCCTTTCTTGGAAACATTTTTGAGAAACTTAGGCTGGTAAAAATTTTTACTATCCTCTGGCATGATAAATCATGATCAGTTACAAGTCTGCTGCACAGGAGAAGAGCCAATTTCTCAAGGTACTGAGATGCCACTGCGACCTGACCAAAAGGTGTCATCACAGTTCTAAGGCGTCATCCTCTGGAGCACAGACAGGCTGACCAACTATGACCTGTGGGCCAAATCCAGCCCTCTGCTTGTTTTCCTAGGGCTCCCAGCAGGGAAAGGATTTCACATTTGTGGATGTTTGGGGGAAAAACAGAAATACCTTCAATGTGTGAATATTATATGACATTCAGATTTCAGTGTGAATAAATAAAGTTTTACTGAAAACCACAGTCACACCCATTTGCTCACACAGTGTCTATGGTTAGAATGGACAAGAAAGACAGAGCACAGGTGAGTGGCTGCCAGAGACAGTGCGGTCTCAAACGTAAATTATATACACTGTGGACTTTTACAGAAAAGCTTTTTTTTCACTTAGGTATCTAACCTGGAATTCTAAGAATAGATCTTTCTTTTTTAGATCAAGGATTTCCTCTCTGGGGCCTTCTTTTAATTGTGGGTAGGGGAAATGGCTAATAGGCAAGTGAAATCCTTTTAACAAAGTTCTCAACATCAACCTCTTTTTTCATTCCCAAGACAAAAGTCAGTTTCAAATTGCTTTCATAGCTCTGTTCAATAGTTTCTTTCTTTCTTTTTTTTTACATTAAGTCAAACTACCCAAAATACGAAGTACAATAGAATGGAACAAACACAGAAGGCCCAATCACTTTAAAGTCACTTGAGATTTAGATTCCAGAGGCACTTGGAATCAAAGCACCTCTTTTCCCCAAAGTATTCTCTGCATTCCGGTGAAGTCACTAAGAGCAAACAACAAAAATTATTCCCCTGCATTTCCCCCGCAGGACTCTGATTTTACTGCACAAGTGCCAGGCACCTAGTATCACTTGAGTTGGCCTTGAAAGATTAAGCAAGCAGAGTGGTGATTAAAAAATAAAGATGAAAAACAGGGCTAAGTAATAAATTCTGCTGAGGCGGTTGCACTGATTACACCCTCCTTGGGGGATATCCTTGATAAATGATTCTGCTGCCCAAAGGAGGGACCCGCCCAACACAATACACAGGTAAATCAATCTGAGTGCGCAATTAAAAAGTCTGTCGTGTTTCTAACCACAACAGCTAAACTTATTAACAGGGGTAATTTTCAAGATGTTCTTGATTAAAATTTTAGTTTGACCCAGCCCCAGAAGAGAATGCATCTGTGTCTCTATTTCTCCAATAATCTAACCTCAGGAAACAGCGCACCATCCTTACAAAGATGTTCCATGTTTCCTCACTAATGAGAAACGTATCCTTGAACTTGGCAATTCTGTCAGGGTCTTGATTAGTTTTGCCGACAGGTGACACAAAACAAACAGAAAAGAAAATCTACATTAGGCCCCATCTTATAAGTACAGGTGATCCCCAAAATAGAACACTGTATGTAGTCCTAAATGCCACCAATCGATTACTTATTTGCCAGTAAAAGAGTTTTAAATGGTAACCAGGGTCTCAATTTTCCCATTTTAACTCATTTATATGACACAATATATATTGTATTAACAATACTATAATCACCTTTATATACACTTGTTAAGTATAACAAGATATGTAAGTGAAATGAAATTTTTTTCCACTTACATATCTAACCTAGAAATTCTAGGAATAGGTTTTCCTTAGATTTAGGATTTCTTCTTGCCAGGAGGCCCAACTTCCCGCTGGCAGACTTTCCATGCCCCAAGATGCTAGTTATGTCTGAGGCCTTCCCTTAGCTGGGGACGGTACTTAGTGAGGGATAAATAAAATGCGAAGAGAAAGGCATCTGAGGGATGGGAGAAAGTGAACCACACACAGTGCAGCGGTGGGCGGAAGAGAGAATGCCTGGGACGTAGATGTTAGATGGAGATGAGGGAAACGAGACAGGAAGTTCTGTGAGAGGAATGCTGGCAGAAGGGGCAGCACTGACGTCTCAGATGGCAAGACAGTGCCAGCCCTCAGGTGTTCAGGGTGGACCCCCCAGGAGCGGCAGCATAATCGCAGTGGGATGCTGGACCCAGCCCGCACCAGGTGCTGAGAGGTGATCTTCCTGTTTTCAGGGATTCTGAAAGCCACTTGGTAAATGAGGCCATCATTTAAAATTGAATTACATAAGCTTACGATCAGACTGTTGAACACAGAAGTAATAAATACTCCGAACTCGTCACTTCTTCATTACTCTAGCACAGCTGCTGCATCTGCACGGCAGGCATTCTGTTACAATGGCATGCTGCCGCATGTCTTCTGCCAGTACGCGTCTCTGCCTTCAGTGACGTGGCATGGGTAGCCTGAAGTCAGCCATCATGGGGGCCTTTATATCACTGAAATCAGCAAATATCACAAATAAGAGCCTCCCTACCCTTTTATCACCATCACTTCACTAGAACAGGTCAGCAGACGGTGGGGTTTGCCATGGCAGGCAGGCAGGCCCAATCGGCAGGGGCCCCTGCTTATGAGGCATAAAAGTGCAAGCTTGCTGTTGAACAGAAGAGCAAACCCCATGCAGGTACAAAGCAGCTCAGGTTATGGAAAACAATGCTGCCACAGTTCTGTTCACAGATGCTCAATGCTATCACCACCTTAAGTCAGTCTGTTTTCTAACTCTCCAACTGGGTACCACAGTGGTTAACAGAAGGGTCTATGCCTACATCACAGTGTGGTGCATCACTTTGTAGCTGTTTAACCTGGGCTATGCTAAATTTTCTGTGCCCTAGAAGAAGACAACAATCATATTCACCTCATTGGTTTATTTAAGAATCATGTGATTGATAAAAGTAAAGCACCCGTGGCAGTGCAGGGCACATAATAAATGCTCAATAAATGTGAGTTCTCGTAGATGTAATGTGCACTAGATGCAACAGTGCAGCTCAGTGACTGCAGTTTTGACCGGTTAAGAAAGAACACTGTATTGCACACCTGAAAGTTGCTGAGAGAGATCTTAAAAGATCTCATCACAATAAAAAAGAGTTGTAATTGTATGGGTGATGGACGTGTTAACTAAACTTACTGTGGGGACCATTTCACTGTATACATATATACCGAATCATTATGCTGTATACCTAAGACAAATGCAATGTTATATGTCAATTATATCTCAATAAATAAATAAATGATAACTGTTATTATCAGAATGTAAGCCCCATGAGAGCATGTTGTATTCACTGAAACAGCCCCTTTGTTTAGAATGGGTAGCAACTGCTCAAAACACACATTTGGAAAAAAAGAAAAGGAGACACCAACGCTTTAACAGCACTTATTCCTAGATGGTGGCTGAGTCCGATTTTAATATGCTTCATGCTTTCCTGTGTCCCAATTTTTTAAAAATAATGATTCACACTTGAACCCAAGTAGGCAAGAAAAAAAAAGTACAGCTTTGTGTGGTAATAATACTGGGAGAAAATGGGGGGTAGAGGGGTGGAGCATGACATGATAAAAGCAGCAAATATTCTAGAAAGGTTCATCTCACAGCAGCATCCTAAAAAGGAAAAAGAGAGAGAAAAGGAAACCATTTGGAGAAAATATCACAGAGACATGGTGTAAGGTAACAAAACTTCAACTGCTATGGTAGCAAGATGATTTAAAAAGAAATAAACGTGAGAATGGCACTCGGCTGAAGATAATTTGAGGAGGTGTGGTGAGTGAGCGGGTGGGGACTAGACAAAGACAGAACAGGAGTAACCATGAGACAACATTAACAGAGCAGGTGGCTTCTCACTACGGGAAATGGATAGGGAACGAGTTGTGAGGAAGAGGACAACAGGCTTTAAATGTCAATTTTCCTAGACCAGCAGGACGGAAAATTGTAGACAGTATGTATCCAATGGGTAGTTAGCAGGACCGGCTGTCAGGAAAGGTCTGGGCTGGCGAGACCCATGTGGCAGTCAGGCTGCACTACGTCGCGAAGCCTTGAGAGGAGATGGTTCTCCGTGGTAACAGCGAGCCGAGGCCTAGACCGGGGGTCCCACAGGACAGGGAGGAGGAAGAGGCTGATCTGGAGAAGCAGACCAACAAGGAAATGCCAGCCAAGGGAGAGCAAAAATCAGAGAACAGAGGGCCGGCGGCACCAGCAGGGCAAGGGTTAAAGGACTTGCAGGTTTGGGAGGATTGATTTTTAAGAGGCAATGGAGGAGAGAGCTGAAGACAAGAAAAGCAGCAAACTCAAGAACCATTTCATTTTTCTCTGGCCTTTATGTAGGTCTTTTCACAACATACCATTTATCTATCCCAGTGCCTCAACCCCCCGATTATGAGACTTACCATGTATCTGTTAAAAACTGGCAGCCACTGTTGAGCCCTCTGTCACCAAAAAATTAATATTTGCCTTCTTATTCTGACTCTTGCACAGAGCTCATTTGCTGAACTAAAAGTAAATATCATATCCTAGATTCACGATCCAGTTACTTTCCCACCATCTAAAACATTTCAGATTTCTCTTTATCTTAACCATCTTTTTAATACCCTCAGTAACTACAAAAGCCTTACGGGAAAGTATAATCTAAGCAAAGTATAATTGTTAATCTGAACTAACTAGGTAGAAAGCTAGACTGGATTAATGAAAGTTAAAGAACTTTCAAATGACTTATTGGTACCAAGTATATTTGCAAATAAGAATAATATATTAGAAATTAATGTTGGTAAGTCAGTGAGGCTTAAAATATTTAAAGTATTTTATTACTTTAGTCCTGGCTGTTATGGTTCAATGGAATGAGTGCTGGCCTACGAACCAAAGGGTTGCCAGTTCAATTCCCAATCAGGGCACATGCCTGGATTGTAGGCTAGGTCCCCAGTGGGGGGCACACAAGAGCAACCACACACTGATGTTTAAATAAATAAATAAGTAAGTAAATAAGTAAATAAATAAATAAAATATTTTATTACTTTAAACATTTTCATTTAGGTATTATTTACTCTATTATTTCATTATTTTTTACTGGTAGTATAAAACTTTTATTCCAGTCCATCAAGCACGTTAATTACTGCATTTGTTACCTCCCTTTCTATTCTGTTCCCATTACTGTACCTTTAAATTGTTCATCCATTCATGCTAAGCACGCATGTAGTGCCTTTTGTTTAATATAGTCTATCTCTGCCATCAACCAGGTACCAGAAGTACTTCCAGCTGCCGGCCCTCCAGGAGCCTGGACCGACATGCGCCTGAACAGCGTGCCCAGAGATACGCGCTACAGTTGGCATCAACCCCAGCATCTCTAGGTGCACAGGACATGGATGCTCAAACTCGGTCTTGAATGGCTGGACCGAGAGAGCTTCTGTGGGAGAAATGGCCACACCCAGTGAGCTCAAAGCTCAGAACATATCCCCTTGGGGAGAAACACACATTCTGAAAGCTCGGCCTTTACAGGGAAGCTGGGGAAGACACTGAACCTCGTTCAGTTTGAAGCATCTCTTCAAAATGCCTGATACATGCAAGTGTTCAATGTTTGTGAAGTTGAAACAAAAATATTTCATCCTTTTTAAAGCAGAAACCTTAAAATGCTACATATAAGCAAAATACTAAGTTTGTCTTGCTTGTCATTCCCTTCACGTGACTAATCACTGGCTGAGTAAACTTGAGTGGGGTACTAGGGTTGATACTGAGGTTGAGCGGTAAGACAGTTCTTGCCCTCTTGAGGCTCACAGTCTTTCAAGGGAGAAAGACACCCACTAAGCAATAATGGCAGCTGTATAAAAGGCTAGGGTCAAGTACTTGTAGGAATGGGAGGAGGCACTGGACGCTATGCTGAGCAAACGTCAGGGGGAGGCGGCTTAACACAGCGTCATCTCAAAGACAGGCCATTGGAAGGTGCCAGAGGAACAAGAATTCTCTCCCACCGGATTTCTAATTCTGTTTGAAAACGATTACAGTCACAGTGAGTATAGACAAGGGATGGCATTTGGGAAGAGGGGACAGGCTGCAAACTCAACCCAATATCACTGAGGAAACAGCTGTCAGATCTGAATGGTTTTAAACCCGCGATACAATGGAACTAACAAAATACCATATAATACTAACAAACCTCAAAGAAGTATCAATCTTCTTGCCTTTCTATCCTTGTGAGCACCCAGAAGGGCCATTTCTTGGCCTTCTTTACACTGGAATTCAACCCAAAAGGAGATCACAACTTTAATTACCGGAAGACACTTGAGTTACATCTGCACTGCCTAATCTACTGCAGTGTTCTAGAAAAATAAAAGGCAAATTTATAAGGCTCAGTTGTAGCAAAGCAGTATCCTAAGCACTTTTAAGATAAGAGCTGACATAAATATATGATGTTGGTGCCATTAGGCTAGAAAACAGAAGGCCTACCAGAAGAAAAAATAAATAAATACCAAGCCCCAAATCACTGGACAAGGCTGCTCAGTTCTTTTGTTTGTTTGTTTGTTTTTAATATCCCTTCTTGTATGAAGTAGCTTGTATGGTTCTCAGAGTATCTTGGTATTTCTGGGCAATTAACACCATTTCAAAGTGTCTAAGAGTGGCTGTGCGTGCGTGCATGCCCCGCATACACAGGCGTTCACTTTATTTAGCACCCACTGTTTCTTAAATGCAGCATGCCATTCACTGATGGAGTATGTGCCACCACACAGCATAGTGATGTAGAAAAAAAACATGGGCTCAGAAATAAGAACAGAAGCAGTCACTTAATAGCTATAGACCTGACAATAACCACCAATAACTCATTGGACTGGCAAAATGGAATTTTTAATACAATATTTATTGATTATCAAACGTGTGTCAAGCACTGTTAAGAATGAGGTAATAACCATGAAAGAGACAAGGCTCCCGGCCTTCATACAGCTTATCTTTTACCAGGTGAGACAATCAAATTATAAAAAGTAGCACCAAGGAAAAAGTTCTGTTACACAGAATAAGACAGGGTAAAGGGCTCAAATGTGTCTGAAGTAGGCATGGTAGGTTGTTCGAGATAAGGTGGTCTCTCCCTTAAGTGGAAAAATATTCAGATACTCTTCACTCTCCTCAGAATAAAACCAACTCTCCAGACCGTCCAGCAAAGTCCTTTTCATAAAGCTTTCTTTAAAAGACACCACAAAGTATCTCAGTTAACATCAACAGAAATCCACTGAGAAATTTCTTGGTCCTTGTCATAAACTAAATTCATTCCATATACACAGACCAGTTGCTTTCAATGTTAGAAAATACACAGTACGTAAAGTTACCTTTTATTTCAATCAGGTTAATATTCTGCCAAAGACATGGGGCAATGACATCCCTGTAACAAGCCTTCTTCATTTGTAATCTCCTGTCTATAAGCCAGCCCAAAGCATCGCCTTTCCCAATGCTAATACACAATGATTATTTTGAACACTGTCATTAATAATCAAAATTTATATTGCCTTCCAGCTTCATAATTCTGTAACATTAAGATATATGCAAATTCTTAAAAATTTCCAAGCACCACCTATTTAATCCATTAAAATAAAACCAGCAGATGGCGCTCAAAAATCTGATGAGTTCTGTGTGGTTTTAGAGACCATTCTCCCTAATGGGGAAGAATCTTGAAACTTCAGCTGGAAAAGGAATCAAATTACAAAAAGTTTGGAAACCATTTAATTTATGGTGTCCTTAAAGGAAAAGTTCCTTAAATAAAAAAAGAGTGTTTAAAAATCCTAAGAGTCTAAGCTTTTTGTTTCAGTGTACAGCCCTGTTGCTCAGTCTATTCTTGTTATGCAAACTAAATTGGTTGGAGGGTGTTGGCTGGTGACTTAAAAAAAAAAACAACAAAAAAAACCCCGCCACTCCCTCCCACAAATGTTTCACAACTGTCTGGAACTGCTAGAATAATTAGGTCAACACTTAAAGAGACAGTCTCCCCTTTGCTATTGGGACCAGATATTTGGTTAAAATGTGGAGAACATACAATTTTTAAAAAATTTTTATTCTTTTTTAAATTTTTGTTTTTGATTTTAGAGAGAGTGTAAAAGAGGGAGAAATAGACAGAAATATCAATGCAAGAGAGAAATATGGATTGGCTGCCTTACAAATGTGCCCCGACTGGGGACCAAACCCACAACCCAGGCACGTGCCCTGACCAGGAATCAAACTGGTGACTTATTGGTTTGCGGGCCGATGCCCAACAAACCGAGCCACTCTGGCCAGACAATTTTTATTAATTCTTGATAAGAATTTAATGAAAGAGTTAGAAGTGATTAAATACATCAACCTCTCTGACCTCCCTCCCCTCCCAGAGAACGCAGCTGGTGGAAATCGGGTTCTGTTCTCACTCATCTTGCACTTACTCGCCTAGCCTCCTTGGTCAGCTCCCTTGCCTTCCTCTCAACCTCATTCCTGAGATTGCCCCCCAGGCTTCTAGGTTAGCCCCCCACACACTAGGAAGCAACAGAAGACTCTCTAAAATACAACGTAAGTTATTCCCCTGAACTTCTGGGATGGACGACAGGACACCATCCTAACTCCTGAGCATGTTCCTGCAACCCGCAGCAAAAACGGCCCTCCACAGCGGAGCCCTTGCTTCCCTCTCCAGCCTCCTCTCCCTCCAGGAGCCTCCTCACCCCTCACCGCTCGCTAAGGTGCACCCCAGCACTGACGGATCGGGACACACCGCGGTGTGTAAGCCTCACTCTTACTACTAGTTCACTGCTTGGCCGTGCTGCTCCCTTTACCTGTCACATCCTCCTGTCACCCGACTGACGGTGACAGCAGGACAGGAAAGCATGAAACAAGACAATGCCTTCCCTTCCAGAGTCGACAACTGCCCCCCCCCCTTGAGGGTAACCCCGGGGGGCAGGGGGTTACCACTGAATCCCTGAACCACCACACAAAAGTACTAGTGTTTTAATAAGGTAGGTCAAGTATCTAGCAAACAACAGGCACAAAATAAACATTCCCATCCACTCCCAGGTAAATTAAAATATCCCACATTTCAGAATTTCCATGTCTTTACTTTCCTCAAAGTGTCTTAAGAGTAAAACATGTTATTTCTCAAACAAAGCTGAATAAAGTAACAAATCTTACTATTTTTTGGATTCACTTAAATATGCATGAAGGATTTTTACAAGATGGCCAGACTGGCTTTATGAAATTCTGAAAAGCAGTCATAAGGGAGTGGCAGAAGAGTTAAAAACTGATTAGTTTTTAAGGTAAATTATACCGCTTTCTTAAAGCTGGCTAATCTTTCTAACTGATAACAAATAGCCACACGGGCATTAAACAATCCACAGTACTTAAAAACCTAGGGGTAGTGGGAAGAACTACTCTATCATTTTAGAGCATAGTCAAATTTTTTTCTATGCAGCACTGCTGATAAAATCTTTTTGCATCAATATCCAGTGTTTTTCAAGTTTTCCTTTTAAAGTGTCTATCTAAAAAAAAAGAAATGAACTAGCTTTATGAAAGTCTTATCTACAGTGCATTGGTCACTTCCCGGCCTCCTCACACAAGGGCAGGGAAGGGCAGGGAAGGGCAAGGAAGGGCAGGGCCACGGGGCACCGAGCACGTGGCAGGACCCCACTGCTGAAGAGTGGAGGGGGATACATGAGAGGCTCTTCTCGAAGTGCCTGTGCTTTGTAAGTACTCAATAAATGCTGGATGTGGTCATTTTCATATTACAGATCATCCTCACAGAAAACCTCTAATAGGTATTATTCCTCTGAATTTTACAGATGGAGGGCCTTGGGCTCCCACAGCTGGCTCGGTGCTAGCGCAAGAATGTAACCCCACGTCCAGGGGACTCCTGAGCCCCGGCCTCTTCTCTACACAGGGTCTCACCATGTTGTCCCGACCAGCAGCATCACATCCTGCCCCAGGAGAACTGACTAGGAAATGTACATTTTCAGCCCATTTTTGGCTCAAGGGGAAGGAGAAAATCCACTTTTAATTCTCAGACTTACTAAAAGATGAACAACATATAATCATACCCTATGTCAAGGATAAGACAGCCCATTTCAAAGAGATCTGCAAAAATGGGGATCTGGGGAGGAAGCTCCTGGCAGGAGAGACACCACAGCAACAGCTTCTTAACATCACACTGCCATGATCCCTTCCCCACATGCACCAGGACGAACTAGACAACGTCAGCCAAACTGAAGAGTTCAAGCAGATTTTGGAGATGTGCGAGGTGACCGAGAGGGGACTCATATTCAGAGGGTAGGGTTAGATCACCCCAGCCTGTAACCAGTGCGAGATGACGACAGGAATGGTAGCGCACGAGCCCACCGTCAGATTGGTGGGTCTGTCCTGTGGACCTAAAAAGGAATGCAACACTGCCGGAGTAGTACGATAAAACTCCCATTTCCTTCTGTGGACATAACAAAGGGAGACAGCTGAGGATTCTATCCCGGCTGCCAGATGCTCCGTGTATCACCCGGGGTCAGCACTTAATCCAAACACAGAGCTTTGTGAAGGACTCCGGGGACGCACAAGGGCCACGAGTTCTTCCTTGCTGAACGTACCTCTGAAGGTACCGACGATGTCTTCTGTACAGGAACCTTACACTCCCCACATAAAAGGAAACAATCGAACTCTCTGGAGAAGAAATGTGTAGGAAAGACAAAAAGTACTGAAGATGTGCAACACTAGTCCATCAATAGATTAGTGTACCTTTCAAAAAAAAACGTGTTTTCTACATATATTCCTCATGTCTTATTTAGATGGAGCTAGTATGGATTTCTGAATTACAGATTCAGTAGCTGAATTTATGAATCTACTGAACAGTCTCATCTCAAATGACACAGCAGATTCCAAAGAGGGCAATGAAAATCTTTAGTCTTATAATGAACAGACTAGAACTCTATAAATCTTGCTGTCTCAGTTTCCTCATCTAAAATAAAAAAAGAATTCCTACTAATCCATAGAACAATAAAATGAGGTTAATAAGAAATAAGCAAAGACGGAAAGTTCTTAGTATACAGACCATACACAACTCAGAAGTATTAAATGATTTGGGCTGAAATTCAGTTTTGTTTTGTTTTTTACCATTATCAGTCCTAAGTTTTCCTAAAGTCCCCATCTCAGGGGTCAAGACAAAGCAACACTTCTGTCACTGGTTCCAGGTCACAAAGCCCCTGTGTGGCTTCCTCTCTTGACTCATGATTTACAGTGGCCTTCCCTTGGGGGTATAAATCTTATCCAAAAGCTCTCATCTTTGGCCATTCAGACATTTATTTATAACCACCCACGCATGGGGCGAAGGCCTTTCTTCAACAGCAGCTTTAACGCTATTTAGTCGAGCACACTGAGCACTCGTTGTATGTGCAACATGCTATGACAGAAGGTGAAGTTTAAAAGAAAGCAATTAAAACAATTCAAATATAAAGTCTCTGCCCTCAAGACACACACTGTAGAGTAAATGGGAAAAGGCATGCAAACAAAAGCCAGCTCGTGTGACGTGTCTGGGGTGCCACAGTGAAGGCTGTGCAGAGTGCTTGGGGCGCGGAGGGAGGACTGAGAGGTTCCACAGCAGGTCAAGGTTCAGGACAGCCTCCACAGAGACAAGTGACAGAAAATGAATCCTGTAAGACTAACGGTTCTCTCGCTCTGTGTGTGTGTGTGTGTGAGAGAGAGAGAGTTGGAGAGAGGTTACAGTGTAACCATAAAGAGAGAGAAGAAGAGATGGGAATCCTGTTTCACGTGACTGAAGGCTGCTGGCACACGTCACACACAGAGCTGGGACAGGTTTACCCGAAGCGCCCATTCACTCACCATGGGGCCCACAGCTAGAGAGTTTTAAACTCCCAACTGCTGGCTTCAAAATGTCATTTTTATTTATGCCGTGCAAAAACACGTTACAAAAGCCGATCTACCTACAACCTCACTGCAAAACCCTAGTGCTCTTATCAGTTCCATCTACATCACGGCCTGCGCTAACTAACTACAAAGCAGGTCAGGATTTAATTATTCCTGATAACACGAGGAAGAACTCCTGAGAAATCTTAATGACGTAAAAAAGTGTGAAAAATAGCATGAAGCATTAGCTCCCTTAACTGACAATTGCAAATCATTACTACTTCCTAATAAAGAGATAACCAGGCCTGTGTTCAACTGTACACATCTTGCTATTGTCTCTAATCAATAATCTAGTACTAATTCACTCAGAAGTCTAGCCTTAAAAAAGAAGTCCTGGATCTGTTCTTTTGAAATAACATCCTACGTAATGTGTATGATTTCCACGTACCTTCACAGTCACCCACAGCTGAAGTCAGCCATGCTGAACATCCTATGTCTACCCAAAGTGCTCCAATTCACTGCATAAGAAAGGGACTTTCAAAACTATCCCTGTTGTCCACCTGGTTCATGCTTCACCTTTAGGGTACGTCAGGAATCAGCCAAAGGGATTATTAAAAAATGGCTGGTTGGGCCCCAACCCCAGGCACTCACTCAGGAGGTCAGCATGGGACTTGAAATTTTTCAACCGTAACAAGTTCCTAGTGAGGCTCATGCTGCTGGTTAGGGGCCACACTTTGGGAACCAGCGTTTCTAGAATAATCTAGTTGGAAGTCAGGTCACCCCACACACCAATTACTGCTGTGAGCATACAATTTTTATGGGATCTATATTTTTACGTTTGGAGAAGGAATGGCAAGTGGAATTCAATGCTGAAGACACCCGCTAAATGCAAATGTGATAAAAGCATCAGGCTTCAAGTTACCAAGTCAAGACAGAGTGCTATCAACAGGAGGAACTGACAGTGAAACCAGCCTTCTCGTGGAGACTGGATAGGAAGAGCAGGGGTTTGCAGTCCCAGTTGCTGCTGCGCCTCTGCTGCTCTGCTCCTTCCTCTGTAACACAGGCCACACAAGGGTGAGAAGATAACGCATGCAAGTCACCCTACGTGGAAGGTACTCAGTACATGGCAGTTCCTCTCCTGTTTCTGAGGGAAGGGAACATGGGAAAGAGCTGTGAGCACAAGTGCGACAATATGCAGAAGACAGAAGAGGAAGCCACATGATACGATGTTTATATGCTTTCACACTGTGTCAAAATAAAGGAGATGGGTCTCTTTAAAGACACTTTAAGTTTCTACCCACCACCTGTGCAATGTGTTTTACAGATTTCCCTTCACTGTATGCCCACTACCCCCTCTGAAGTTGCTGTAAAGATGGGATTGTTCTCCCTCAGGCTTCCCAGGCAGCCCCTTCTCCTACATGATCCCCCCTACTGGCACCACACCCTTCTCCCCCTGCCTCTATACTAGCACCTTCACTGGTCATCCCTGTGGCTATCTGATGCTTCCCGACGTCCTATCAGACAGAATCCCTGTGTTCTTCCTGTGGGACGGTTTCATCGCTCACACCCCACTCGGCATGCCAGAGCCGTGCAGGAACAGACCTGCGCACGTGGCAGTCCCTCACTGCTCTTCCTCTACTCTACACCTCTCCATCGATGTCCTTTGGGCACTTCCATCAGCAAGCCACCCTTTATTGTTTTGCGTGGTCAACAGTTGCCCAGTTGCTCTCCGCCTTACTAACACCCCATATTCCCTAGATCGGTGCTGGCCAACAGACTTTCTGCCATGATGGAAACTGTCTACATCTGCACTAAAATTATAGCCACTAGCCGTGTGTCACAACGAAGCTCATTGCCATGGAGAAACTGAACTTTTATTTGAGTTCACTTTAAGTGATTTAAATAGTCACTGTGGCTAGTGACTACTGTCATGACCAGAGCAACTCTCTCTACATAATCTCATCTCCAAGCATTCTCCGGGGTGAACTGTCCTCTCCGGTCAAGCCAGATCCCTCACCGCCCCTGATAATGCACACCCCTGCCTTACCCGGAAGGCTGGATTTGCTTCTCTCACTCTGCTCTTTGCTCTCTCCACAGCCGGCCAGTCCAGGCCAGGAGAGGCTCTGTCTTTCCTGCGGGCTTCCCAGTCATTTGTACCGATATCTCATTTCTTGCTCTGCTATGGACCACCACTGGCTATGTACATATAGCCCACCTAGCTCTTGAACATGTACTGCTTGTGGCGTCATTTAACACCTCCTGCATCCGAGCCCCTGCGAAAGAATCTGTTCCTTGAAGAACAAACCTTCCATTGGCTTAACGGGTGCTTCACAAATACTCAATGAATTAAAGGTACAAGAGTATTACATTTTGGTCTTTCTAGGAAAGGAAGACTTCTCTAGGACCAAATGGAAGTGTTAACTCCAACTCCGCTTCCCACGATTTTCAGATGCTTGAGAAACACCAGTTACTGTATAAGCATACTGTAGATAGGCCCTGATCAATATACCATCATCTGCTATGAAAATGCCAAGGAAAAATAAGGGAATGCTACCTACAAATGCAAAGCATATTAACTTCCAAACAAATTTCTGGAGACTAAAAAGTCCAACAAAAGGAAACTGAAGTTCTTGGTTTATAAAATCATCAAAAGCTAAATTGAGGAACACTTGATTTCCTTATTTCTTTTGGCACTAGTGATAAAGTGTCCTTATTTAAACACAGTCTGCAGATGTGGCTGGAAAGAGCCACCAGTCTACAAAATGTTGGAGCTGACCCATCAGACAAGTATTGTTAAGGCAATGGCAGGTCATTCATTTAAGAGATCGGCATGCTGATAGGGCTCTCTGTGGGAGCCCTGTGTGGCCTGACCGCCAAGCAAGAGGCCTAGCCAGGTTACTTCAGCTCCAGCTAAGGAAACACATTCCATAGAAGAATGATAAAATGCAAGGGAAAATGACTTTTGGCTTTCCAGAGGGAGACCTAGAGATGTGTTCAGTGGACTACAAATCTTGGGGACACAGAAAACAAATTTATACCTAAAAAATGCACCCCAAGTTTTCTCTTTCAGCATATTCTTATGTTCATTTTAGTTAGCGAATCATCAGCAATATAAACCTTCTCAGTCAGTGTGAGCCACGGCCACCTGCTCTGGAGTATCATTAGCCACAAAGTGCCAGGGCCCACGGAACACTCTGGAACCAGGAAAGAACATTATTCTAATACAGGAAAGCATCAGAGAGTTGCAGCAACTGTGATGTGCAAGAAAAATGCTTTTCTGTTACAGGGCCATGACGGGCATTGTATGTGTCATTTTATGGGGTGAGGAATGTATGCGCAATGAACGATCTAAAATGTGGAAACAGATGTAAAAACAGCTACCGGCGTGTGTGGTCCCTCTCCCTACACACATACACACACAGGTTAGTTATCAACTGCTTAACATAACAAACTTCCCCCAAAACTTAGTGGCTTAAAACAACCAACATTTGACCCAGAGATTCCACTCCTGGGAATACATTTGAAGAAACCAGAAAACAAATTCAAAAAAACTATGCACCCCTATGCTCACTGCAGCATTATTTTCAATAGCCAAGATCTGGAAGTAGCCTAAGAGCCCATCAGTAGATGAGTGGATAAAAAAGCCATGATACAAAATCTCACCTTTTGCAACAGCGTGGATGGACCTGGAGACTATTATGCTGAGTGAAATAAGCCAGTCAGAGAAAGACAAGCACCATGTGATTTCACTCATAAGTGGAAGCTAATAAACAAAGTGAACTAATGAACGAAATAGAAACAGACTCATAGATAACAGAGAACAGACTGACAGCTGTCAGAGGGGAGAAGGGTCAGAGGACTGGGTGAAAAGGGTAAAGGGATTAAGCAAAGAAAAAAATTGAGAAAATGCATATGCACACACACACACACAAAAACAATATACAATTTATTTTTTACTCCTTTTTCCACTCAACAGGGATTCCAAGCAGTGTCTGTAAACTATTCTCCAATGTGTCTACAGCCCACAAAGACATCACCTGTTCACTATTCTGAAAAAGGAGATCACTGTTATCTTTTTCTAATATTCCTTTCTTCTTCCAATCTTCCCTTTACTACTCTCTTCCTGTTACTCAGCTCATTTCTTGAGTCTTCAAGGCAACTAATGACCTGCCACCTGTAACACCAGCTAAGCTCTTTATTTGCAGATTCTGCTACCTGACCAGACCTATCACAATCCCCATGAAACTTTAGGCAAATCCCTCAATGGGTCTATAGCTCGGTTTCTTCACTCTTCCAGAAGACAGGGCTCAACCACCCGGAAAACACAGTGATTCCCACGACCCATCAAACTGTTCCCCTGCATAGACCTGACAGTGGGACACTCAGTTGGGCGCACCGTCACAACTTTCCTTCCAAAACAATGATGACAGGAGAAAGGAAGGGCTGCCTCTGGCATGTGAGTATGGGATTAATCCAGGCCTCTTTATTCTTGACACCTATTGTACCTTATAGAGCCTCAGACCGGGCCTGATCTCTTCTAGAATAAGGCTGGAGCCTAAGATAAGAGGCATCCAAAGACCCTTTCCTCTTCCTTCCCCTCCCCTTCCTTCGGAAGTTTAAAAATCTTGCTTCCTTTTCAGCTGTTCGTCTGGGGGAGGATTTGTTTACTGTTGCTAGTGTCCAGTTGGCAGGTTGCTAGGTCAGTAGAACTTAGTGTGTGGGTGGTGTAGGGCCTATTTTGTTTGCTTTATAAATAAATACCAACATTTGTTTCATGTGCCTGGCTTTTTCTTCTATCATCTGACAGCAGTCCTCATCCCCTGCCCCTTCTGGGAAAAGTCTGTGCTTTTATCTTGACAGTGAGAAGGGGTATGGAGCCAAAGGGCACATGTACTGTGTTCATAAAAACATATTAGCTGTCACATAAACAAGTGGCTTAGACCGTAAGTCCCATTAGGACTAGAGGTAGTAATTCAGGACTCAAGAGATAACAGGCACTATTTCTAGTATGACTTTTCAATTTGCTAATGACGAGGTAAGACACTGGTTGTCTGTGCAACAGAACTCTATCAGACATGCTGCACAGATTTCCTTGTACCTGTAAAGGGGAAGCTACTCGTGCACAATAAACACATCGTTAGCACATTTATTTCCTTGTCAGCAACACCTTCGATCACGAAGATGGCACCACTAACTATGCTGGGCCCACATACAGTGATTAATAAAGAAACCTGGGAAACAAATGAGCAACTTTAAGAAAAGCAGTTGTTCTGTTAATAAGAAGGTCAGCTTACTAATATTTTATATAGCCTTGTCTACACTGTATTTCATTCATTCACTCACCAGATGTTCACTGAGTGACTACTACGTTCCGTATTAAGTATAGCTGCACCTGCTTAGTTAAGAATTGCATTTGTTCAAAAAGCCTGTATGTACCCAGAAGGGCAGAGACAACATCCTGTTCAAACTTCAGGCAATGAATCACTCACAATGTGCTCTCTGCTCACATCGGCCCTTTCACTTATATTCAGGGACACACCTTAGAACCAGGACGTCCCATGTTGGGCAGACCCACTAAACAAAAGGTACTTCCAAACCAGAAACAACACTACTTGAAATCTGAAGTTGAAGCATTAAAGGGGGGAAGTGAACAATCACAGCATCTCCTTTACATGTCCACCGCCACTGGAACCGATAAATTCGACTATGCAAAAGCGACACCACAGTAACCAAGGGATCAATGCAATACACCAATAAGGGCATCGTTTACCTAGCATTCCTGTCAAAATTAGGAGAAAGCATCATACGAACCAAAACTCCTACAAAGTAAATGGCCTATAATATTCCAAAACAGTCAATGTGACAAAAGACAGAGAAGCAGAGGAACTACTCCTGACTAAGAGACTAAACAGACACAAATGCAATGTGGAACCGTGGGTTAAATCCCAGATTGGGGGCAGGGTGGGAGGAGGATGCTATAAAGGCCATTACTGGGGCAAGTCCATTTGGATATGGGCTTACATTACATAAGAGTATTACATGCATGTTAGAATTCCTGTTTTCGCTCACTGTACTGTGGTTATGAAAGAGAAATGTCCTAGTTCTTAGGAAATATACGCTGAACTATTTAGGGGAATGGGGTACGATGTCTACAACTTTCAAGCGATTCAACAAATATGTAATACAGAGAATGATAACCTAATGTGACTAAATGTTGGTAAGACATGAACGGAGGTAAGCTGTATTCCTGCAACTTTTCTGTAAATCTGAACTTATTTTGAGTAAAACATTTAAATGGTTTAAAACATGTGAAATGGAAAATTAAACTTGGGTTACTTATTTTTAAAAAGGACTTTATGCAAGTCTGTATCATTAAGTGCTATAAGAATTGTGGGGTGTGTGTTTTTTTTTAATATTTCCCAGGATCCAGTGTTTTTCCTTACTTACTAATAGTTTTTCTTGCTGATGATACATCACCCTTAGCAGGTTCAAAATATAAACTGAAAGAAAAACTTCAATACACTCTTTGTGTTTTTGTGTATTACATTTTTCTCTAAGAGCAGACAATTAAACTCCTCACCCATGGACTATCACTTAACACTTTTCTTCATCAAAACGGCGTTAAGTCCCTGTGACCTGCCTGACTTCAGATGGTACACCAGCTTTCACTCAGACTCCTAGAGTCGATGACAGAGTACCACCTAGCTGCGACACAGGGTAGTGCACACCGGCAGTAGGAAGACCACACTACCTTTACAGAAATGCATTTTAAGTAAAAGAAGCCACAGAATCATTTTGCAGAGCAATGCAATTGCTTCTCATGTGCATCTTATGCCCTAACTAGTTCAGCTCGCAGTCTTGCAGGTATTCCATTATTTGTACCCAGCTCAGAACCATGTACACATTAGTCACTTAATATTTACTAACTTAAGTTCAATTTCTGAAGCTTGTTATACCAATAAATTCATGTGTACATGGTTAAAAATTCCTCTGATAATAACATGACAGCATATTGGGGTTTATTTTAATAAGTAAACAGGATAGGTAAGTACAAAATGAAAAGAAATTTCGTGATTTACTCACATATAGTGGAGCTTGCTGTGGATTAAGTTTCATGACCCAGGACACTGAAAAAGAAAAGGGAGAATAAATAAGTAAGAATAAAATTAAAAGTTATCACCAAAAATATAAAAACCACCTAAAGTCCTAGATGCCAAGCATGGCTGCCTGAACACAATCAGAAGTCTGAGGTCACTGGATACCCAGCCAGCTTTCCTTAAAGGTTTGGGAAGGTATGAAGGTCAAAGGTTGCAAAACTCCTTGCAGCCCAGATTCAATCTTTTCAAGTGGGGAAAAAACTTTTCCGATTGAAAAAAAAAAGAAGGAAAGAAGGTTTCACTGTCACCAACGCCGTACCAACCACCAACAGGATATTAAAAGCAGTTTATCACTACAGTAAAAACAGTGTATGTTCAGTTATGATTCTATATAATTCCTCACACTCACCCAATGTTGCTCCCAGCCCCACCAGGGAGCATGGGGAAAAGAGGGTGGCAACTGTTATTTAAAACAAAACAATACAAAACAAAACAAAACAAAAAAACCCTGGCCAGATAGTTCAGTTGGTTAGAGCATCGCCCCAATACGCCAAGGTCATGGGTTCAACCCCTCGTCAATGTACATAAAATAATCTACCAATGAATATACAGAGGAGTGGAACAACAAGTCGATCTTTCCCTCTCTCACTCAAATCAATAAATAAAAAAGGAAGAAAAAGAAAGGAAAGAGGGTAGCAGTGGACCACTTGATCTTTTCTTCTCTGCCCTTCTCTCAGGAAAGGGAGGCTACAACTGGCTTCCAACTTAAAGTTGTTGCCCTCTTTAAAATTAAAATTAATAGCTAAATCCCCTATCATTACTTCCACAAACTGAATTCTCACAAATATCTTATGAAGAACTTTAAAGTAAACTTCCAAGATTGTATGATACATTCCTAAATATTAAGAATAGCATGTTCTTCAAAGTTTAACTTTGTGATTCATCTAAGCTAAAATATCATGGTCCAGAATCGTGGACTGCAGAAGGGCAGGTCCTTGGCCAAACACCCTAAATTTGAGAATAAGCTGTTTCCATCTTCGTAAGAGTCGGAGAAGCAGACCCAAGTAATTTCATTATAATCTGATCTAAAGAAGTGTCTTACCCATCTGTAATAGGTAACTGAATTAAATTAAAGCACATACTAACCAGCAATATAAACAGTACAGAAAAGTACAATTCATATGTGCAAAAAATAAATAAAATCCCACACTTTGTGTTCTACCAGATCACAAGATAGCACTAACAATTCACTGAAATCCAAACAGAATAGGTTATCAATGACCAAATGTTTAGAATAAAGAGCAATGCCTTAGGGACAGCACATAATTCAAAGAATAAAATCCTCTCCATTTTAAAGTCTTCACAGGTCTTCCAGTTTGGTCAGGATGTTTATGTCTGAAATTAAGACTCACCTAAAAAGTAGTTAACATACTTAGGGGAAAAAAAACCCATAACCAGGCTGCCACACCACTGACCTCCAATGACGAGTGGGCTTCAATGTGAGCCGCTGGACAAAGGCAGGAGGATGCTGACAGCCAGGTGGCTTTCCCCCACCCACACTGACTGACAGCCCACCTTTGCGCCGGCCCCCGGTCATTCTCTGGTGCACCCCACACACTGTAACAGACTTCCTGGCTTAGCACTCTCTTTCCTTCCTGTCTGCCTTCATTTAGTAATTTTGCATCCTTAGGTGTTAAAATCACCTGCAGAAATCCACCATGAATGTCAAGCTTGAGAAGTGTAGCAATAACTAAGTCTTATAGTAGGAAAATAAGTATTTCCAGTCCATTAGATTCAAGCATGGATTAAAAAGAGAGATTGAAGCACTTGAGTACTTTCTCAGTGCATTAAAATCCATTTAATTTGAAATTAAGCTCAGCGTGCTCACTGGCCTTTTAATCAGCTTTCTAGGTCCTGTTCAGACTTGCCTTGGACAAAGGACTGAAAAAAAATCCATAAATTTATGAACCAATTTGCCTGAACTAACCTAAGTATTCTTGTCATCACAAGCAGAAGAAATATTAGTGGAAACTGAAACATGAATTAAAACCTTGGTAATCCCCATAAGGATTGCAGAAATCTATGGAGACATACTTGTGACTTATTGGTCCTCTGATGTTTCTTCATTTGCCAAGAAAAGTAAGATGACTATGTGTGTGAGGACCACAAACATCAACTTTTCTGAGTGGCTCCCAATGCATTTGTACAAAAGAGCTGGTGAAATTCAAGCGGCTCTAAGGAAAGGCTGATGCCACCTGATCAGTTTGGAATAGTAAACTCTCTAAACCCAGGCAAGTTGTTCTGATATCAGGATTAGACAGGAATGACAATGTGCCTGTCCTTCCACACTGGTCAAAGGGACGGGTCATTGTTGTGCTGGCAATGCAGGCTGTTGAGAGAATAAATCTGTCGCCCTGACTGGTGTGGCTCAGTAGGTTGGGTGTCATTCTGCAAACTGAAAGGTCATTGGTTCAATTCCAAGTCAGGGCACATGCCTGGGTTGTGGGCCAGGTCCCTGGTTAAGGGTGTGCAAGGAGCAGCTGATCAATGTTTCTCCCCCAAATCGATGTTCCTTTCCCTTTCATTCTCCCTCCCCTTTTCTCTAAAAATAAATAAATGAAATCTTTTAAAAAAATTTTAAAAGCGTAACTCTGTCATTCAGTAGCAACCAGCTAGAGTTCTGAGGAGTCATAAATCTGAGGGATGTGAAACAGTAACAATCACAGTAATTAAGTATTTTTATTCTTCCCACATTTTCCATTTTTCAAACTGCTCAAAGAAAACAAATTTAATAGCTTACTGTTGTATAAAAACAACAAATTCACTTGATGTCAAAAGAAGACTCACCCAATTTTTAAAAAATGTTTCCATATTTCTTTCTTCTCTTTGTTTTTATTCTCACCCAAGGGCTTTCTTTTATTATTAATGTTTTTAGACAGAGAGGAAGGAACAGAGTGAAACACTGATACAGGAGAGAAGCATCAATTGATTGCCTCCATATGCACCTGGATCGGGGATGGTACATGCCTGGACCTGGATCAAACCCTCAACCCAGGTACGTGTCCTGACTGGGAATCAAACCTGCAACCTTTCCATTACAGGATCATGCTCCAACCAACTGAGCCACACTAGCCAGGGCAAGACTCACCCAACTTTAATGCAACTATCACAGCTACACAAATCTACATTCCCCCATGACGCCCACGTGTAAAAAGTCCCAGGGTGCTGCTGCTTAGCGAAGCAAAGACTGGCTATAATCTCTCCCTACACTTTAATACCAACTCAACTATCTTTGGCCTATTTTCATAGAGTGCAATGTGCCAGAATTAGTCAGCATTGGGTGTGCAGTGCTTTACAAAGGTTAACAGTAGCAAAGTTTTAGATTTTTTTTTTTTTGTAATTCATGCTGTCTGCAAAGGACTATGTAGAAATGCATTCACTGCACAGGATCACACAAAAACTTAGGGATGAAGTGACATGGCAGTTTGACTGGTCTGGGAGAAGAAAGCACTCCCAACTACCTTAGTGTCTGAAAAAAAAATTACACACCTAAATAAAAATTGGGTGTCCACAGCAGGGGTCAAGAAACATTCTCTATAAAGAGTCAGAAGGTAATTATTTCAGGCTTTACAGGTCAGATAGTCTTTTGCAATATGTAAATGACTGGGTGTGGCCATGTTCTAATAAAACTTACAGAAAAGACATAAGGCTAGATTCAGCCACTGGGTCATGGAATACCAACTTCTGGTCAAAAACTAACAAGCTACCCAGCCCTGACTGATGTGGCTTAGTTGGTTAGGCATCATCCCACAAAGCGAAAGGTTGCCCAGTTCTATTCCCAGTCAGGGAACATGCCTGGGTTGCAGGTTCAGTCCCAGGTCAGCGGTGTAGGCAACTGAGCAATGTTTCTCTCTCACATCCATGTTTCTCTCCCTCCCTTCCCTTCTCTCTAAAAACAAATAAATGTTTTTTTTAAACCAATAAGCCAATTCTTAAGTCAAAGAGGCAGTGTGTCTTCATTCAACAGGTAATATACATCTCAAAAAATTTATTTTCCATTAAAAAACACTTCTCAATACAGGAAAGGCATAAGGTGCTACACCATATTCTCTAGATAAGAAGTCTAATTAAATGGGTAGGCATCCCAAGTTCCTCACTGATTAACTTTGAGCAAGTCACTTAACTTGCCTGCCTCTTCCTTTTCATGTGCATAAATAGACAGTAGCTCCTGCCTATGCTGTGAAGCTGGCGAAAAACCAAGAGAGAATCCAAGTGAAATGCTTGAGCCCGCTGCCAGGCACGGAGGAGAAGCCACAGTTTCTTCTCCCTTGCAGAGCTTCTGGGTTTCAGTGGGGACTACCAAGTCAAATACACTGAAAACCATAAATGGTTAAATGAAAGGCTTCAGGCAGCCCAGAAACGTAGTTCTGTCCTAAAATACCTTGGTGGGTACAATACAATTCAAATATATAACAAAATAATCATAGGCAAGAATCTGAAGGAACAAATACCAAAATGTTAAGTATACATATTTCTGGGAATTACAAGGAATTTTCCATCCCTAAATTATCGGTTTCTTAATCACAACTATTCAAACAATGAACAGATAGGACTTCTGTCATCAGGAAGAAAAGATTATGCACAGCACATCTGTTTTAAGTCCTCAGCCATTCAATGTATCACAACTGAACTAAAAATGAATAAAAAGACCTTTTTCCCTACATGTGCAGACTAAATATACGATTAGTGGTCCCCAAACCTAATAAAATAAAGGCAATTAAAACAAAAATGCCTGTCCCAAACTCACTATTCCTTGGCCATACCCACATACTAGAGAAGACTTTAACAAGACTTTAACAGGAACTCCACAGTTAATGAAAAGTCCATGGCTGGGGCGGGGGTGGGGGGTGGGGGGCAGGGATCACAGGCTCCCAACACTACCAGGTAATTATACTGCAAACTACAAACTCTTGACCTGCTAGCTTGGCAATCTCCACCCGTCTCCTAAGAACCAGCTGTCCAGGTCTGACAAACCGATCACTTCAGTGGACATGGTTTTTGTCGTCCACAACAGGGAAGTTTTCAAATGTACAAAAAAATGTGCAAACCACCCCCCACCACCCCCAGTCTCAAGATGAGGACTACAGCTGTTTGGGATCCAGCCAAACATAAGCAGAAAATTTTTACCTACAGGATACCTGCATGGCAGACTGTGCTCCAAACACATTCCCACGACCAGGGCCTCTGTAAGACTGCACTGCAGTACATCCTCCGAAACCCACAGGCACTTGAGGTGAGGGCTGACATGAAAATGACAATGCATACTCTGAATTCTTGTACAACAGTCAGTTTCGGCAGTTCCTCCAGGGAAATCACAGGATCCAAAGACTCCTTCATTCCTGAGAAGCCTGGGCTGGTGGCTGTACACATGTTAGGTAGTGGTTGGGGGTAAGTGCAGGGAATTCTGAACCACGGAAGGAAAAGCAGGGTCCAAGGGCAAACAGGCTTTCCTGGTGCGGAGGTCAGGTTCTACAGAAAGTGTAGAAGACTACATGTACCAAGTATTTCCTAAGTAAGGGACTGAGGAAACTGTGCAGGAGCCTGATGCATGTCTGACTCCTTCTGCATTCATAAGACCTTACAGACACAGCTACACTAGAGCTTCCCTGCCCGGCCACAGTTACCCCATTGTGTTTGACATCGCTGCCAAGGGTGGGCCCTTGGGGCACATCTCCTTCAAGCTGTTTGCAGACAAACTTCCAAAGACAGCAGAAAACTTTTGTGCTCTGAGCACAGGGGAGAAAGGATTTGGTTTTAACAGTTCCTGCTTTCACAGAATTGTCCCAGGATTCATGTGCCAGGGTAGAGACTTCACACAGCACTGTGGCACGGGCGGCAAGTCCATCTAAGGGAAGACATTTTGATGATGAGATTTTCACCCTGAAGTGTACGGGTCCTGGCATCTGTCCATGGCAGACACCAGACCCAGCACAACGGCTCCCGGTTTTTCACCTGCACTGCCAAGACTGAGTGGCCAGATGACAAGCATGTGGTCTTCGGCCAGGTGAAGGATGGCATGGGTGTTGGGACAGCCACAGAGCACTCTGGGTCCAGGAATGACAAGACCAGCAAGAAAATCACCCCAGCTGACTGTGGACAATAAATCTGACTTGTGTTTTATTTTAACCACCAGACCATTCCTTTGGTAGCTCAGGAGAGCACCCCTTTACCCCCATCTGCTTGGAATGTTCTATAGTCTTCAGGCTCTCACCACAGTTCACTGGGCTCTGTATTTTCCTTACCTTTTCAAAGTCTAGCTGGATTGCAGGATTAAGTTTATGGTATGAAATAAAAGGTAGAGAACAACTGTCAAAACACTGTATTAATCAATAACCGAGCTTTAGCATGAATCTCAAACCTTGGTGCACATGAGCATCATCTGGAGACCCCGTTAAGTAACGGCGATTCTTTTCCCACCCCACCCCCTCCACGTCAGGAAAGCAGACCTGGCGATGTTTCTGCTTTGGAATCCCAGCCCACACTTTAGAGAACAAGGGTGCTGAGACCCATAACATGTCTCGTTTCTCTGACGGTACAGTCAGTCTTGCTCTGTCTCAGGATCACATGACACGGTACTCACTAATCACCAAGGAAAAAGCAAAGTACTGGTCACAAGTGTGGTGAGACAGGGAGGGGGGCCTCCAGCAGGTGGGCAGGACAGGAAGAGAATGAAGAGTCCCTCCCACACAGGACAACAGGTATAGTAAAATGAAACAACACAGCAAATAAAAAATAAATAAAATAAACCACGAACCACCACATTCACTCTTTACTTTATTCTTTATCAGTGCTGGATTACTCAATAGGCAGAACAATCTTAAATTTAGAACAAACATACACAGGCAAATAATCAAAGTAATTATCATGGAATAAAAAAATCAGAACTCTTCTCATGATAATTAAGAGAGAAATTTAATGTAACTTAAAAATCAGAAACCTGACTTTCTTACACTCATCTCAGAGCTGACTTTGAAACAGGAGAGTACACCACAACCTATTTTGCACCCCTCTTTCTCTTTATATATGTGCATACTATCTGCCTCACACTAGGTAACCTCGTGACTCTGAGCCCCAAGAATATAATAGGTACGCAGCTAGTTGCTGAGCTTTAGGGATAAATAGTATTACCTGGCACCTACCAACTTAATAAGGAACACACACATGTAAACAGATAGTTATATTGTAGTATGATAAATGTAATAATAAAACTTTTACAGGAATCAGGAAGGAGCAATAAACTCTCTGGAAGGTAAGCCAGACAGAGCTTACTGGAAGAGGCCACCCCCGAGGCAAGTTCTGCAAAGTGGACACAAGAAGAGAAGCACAATGCAGAAGGAACAGCATGCCAGGAGACAACACAGCACTGTGAGTTATTTGTTTTACGTTTTTTAATTGTATTTTTTTTCCGTTACCACTTAACCTCTCATGCCCCCTTCCCCCTGCAAGCACCACACTGTTGTTTGCCTCCATGAGTCATTTTTCCTTTTTGCTTGATCCCTCCACCCTCGAGTGCCCCCTCCGCCAATTGTTAATATCTATTCAGAAGAATGAGAAGTGCAAGCAGGAGACGACGGGAGAGGAGTCAGCAGAGGCACCCCTGTGAATTCACATACCTCAAAGCTGCATGGCCTTAGAAGGCAAAGAAGGAAGACAGAAGAAAATATACAAACCACTGTGTACAGATCTACCCTAAAGAAATCACAGCCAAACAATGGCTATGGCATTGCTCAACAAATCTCTGCTTTTTTTTTCATTGTTTTAAGCTCAAATTTTCATCCATTCACAAGTGCAGGTTCAAAGATTCACAATAGGCTACACTGGAAGTCAAATTTGTAATCACGCAGGCTGAACTCAAACCCAAAGAGAGCAATGGATCTGCTGTGTGTTACAAACAGTAAGGCCAGCGGGGACCCCACCATGGCTCCCCTGAGATACTGCAAGGGGAGGCTGGTTTCCCAATCAACTTCCACAGGCCCTGGGGTTCACATCCTAAACAATAGCCAAATCCCATCAACCACAGAACTTCAGAATGAGAAGGGGTCTCAGAGGTGCCCCCAGCACCCTTCTTCCCCAAGCCAGACTCACTGCCAGTCGGCCTGCCTCTGCTTGCAGACTCCAGGGCCAGGGCCTTATCAGCTTGAGAAAATCTCTCCATGCTCCACCAGTACCTCTGACTCAACCTTCCTAAGTGCTATTTACATTCTGTGGCTCCCCCTCAGCCACCACAGTAGTAAACAATCTTTGAGAGAGGCTCTTTGGGGGGTACCAACCTGTTTCCCTTAAGAAGTTCTAGGAGATGGCACTAAGATCTGCCATGAGTCAAGACAGGGAGAGAAAGCCTTAAAAATAAAATGTGGTTACAGTTTTGGGGACACATTAAAGCTTAGTCTTAGTTTTTCTAAAGCTTCCAGCCTCCCAAGCTGAAAGGTGGAGCCCTGCACCCTGGGGCTCCTAAGCCCAGACCCTGCATCCATAGACACACATGTGCACCTTAGAGATTAAGCTCGACACCTCTCCCCTGCAAAAAATTCAGTATTATGTTTATTTTACACCAACTCTCTGCAGGCCACTCTGATGAGTAATGAAGATACCAGAGGAGCAGATGACTGCAGAGTCCTCATGCAGCTTGTAATCCACACAACCTTCTAGTATCTAAGAATTCCTAACAAGTCTTAGCAGAAAAATGTAAAGATAAAAATGAAAATGGCAATATAACTTTGAGAAGGACACAGATTTGGATTTCAGTTGTAACTGACTGCACTCCTGGGACAAGTTACTTAAGTGCCAAGCTTTATTCCCATCCGCAAAATGGGTGAAAAAAAAAAAAAAAGAATAAAAGATGTGTGTAAACCATTTAACACAGTGGTAAGCAATAAGGAAATACTCAGTAAGTTCCTATTCTTATTGCCTGGTAGGAGCACTAACCTTCTGTCACATTCAACTGCCATGTCTCCTGCACCATTCTAGCTGTTGTGCTGCCCTCTAACTCTAAAGAAAGGGGACTCATGAGGGAAATGCAAACCCCACCCCGTCCAGAGACAGTGCTCGATTAAATGTGCCCTACAGCTCTGGCCGACTCTCAGAAGCCATCCAGGCTCCCCACGCCCCCTTTTGCTGTCTGTGCCCAGTGCTTAGGGCAGCATCTATGCAGCCGTATTAGCACTCCGCTCCCCTCCTGCACCTTCCATCCAGCTTCTGCACAGGAGCTGCATGCACCGTGCTCAGTCCTGTCCTCACCCCTCGGTTCACGACAATGCCGTCTACCCTTGCTGATTCTGGCATTAGGACTAATGCTAACAGTCTAACCCACACAACCTGTAATAAGTCACATAATGTATTACATTTTTTTCTTTTTATTTCTGTGCCTGCCTTTTCTCCTTAACTTGTTTGTTTTAGTCCACCACACTGCAGATGTCTCTAGCACTTCACACCCCCACGGCTCCTGCTGCAGCATCCGGCACAAGCTGAGCGCCCAATAAATACTGAAGCAACACCTGACTGATATGAACAGCAGAAACAGAAAACAATCAGCACTTTTCTGTACCATCTGATAGCAAAGGATCCACAGCTATAAAAGTCAAAACCAGAATGTCTGAGGTCAGTCTAAGTTTAATCTATCTAGTAGCTTATTAAAGGCGGTATGGACCCTGCCAAGTGTTAAGAACCCAGCCTCCTCAACGTGCTGAGTGGGCCAGAGAAGTGGAACCAGAACCAGCGTGGGAGACGACGCAACAGCACCTGACTGGACAGTCTCGGACCAGAGGGAAAGGCCAGGAGCTGCTCAGCACTGTGCTCAGGCTCACCCTCGGTGGCTGGTAACTCTGGGAAGAGGAACACAGGCACCTGTTATTTCAATTCTCCTCTGGTGTTCAACACAGGCTTGTGGTTTCCTGCAAAAATGGTTTATGCTGCTTTGCAAAGACCTATGTGGAGAAGAAAAATCCAAATGGTGGCTCGTCCACAGGCGAGACTTTTGCCCCCAGCTGTATCCTGTTATCCAAAGGAAACGGAACTGCAGGCTGCCAGGAGGTGTGACACAGGAGAGCAAGGCCGTAACTTCAGGGAGTGCTGACACTCTTATCCCTACAGTTATAAGAATAAGAGACTTTAAGTTTAGAAAAAGTCACACACAGCTGGGCTTTATGTAAATTAACTTCAGAGGGGGTTAAAATAGATATCCGGTAAAGAGACTGCCAAATTCAAGCCTTTATAGGTCCTTCATCCTCCAAAAACCAAGCAGCCCAATGGATTAACCCAAGTAATTACAAATCATTCGGAAAGACTAAATATAGGCAGAAATGTGGACATTCCTGAGCTGGATGACCTCACCTGGACAAAGCCCAGGGCCCGGAGTTGCTACTCTGTTAGGAATTACTGCAGTGACACACAGCCCACCTTCTGGACACATTACGGGACAAAAGCACTATCAGATTATCCTCCTAAGTGGCAGGCAGAAGAGGTGTTAGAAACAAGTAACAGAAATGTTTCAATGTTTTCAATTGTTAAAATAGTTATTCTGCCACAGGAATTTTGAGACATTGTCTTCAATGAAACAGTCTGTTTCTCCACCTCTCCCCAGCTGGTGCTGCAGGAACTGGAACCTGCACTCAGAAGTGCACACACATTAGAGGAAGAAAAGGATGTTCCTATGCATTTGGAAATGGTGATTGACAAGAGCTGTGGCTTATTCTGCTTGGCTATTAATAAAGATAATTCACTTTCAATTCAGACATACTACCTCGCAAAACAAACACAATGTGTGGCGACAATACTAAGATAATGGGTAAGATGAGCTCTCACCTGAGTTTAAAATAGACTATAAGGTTTAAAAAAATCATGTTCAGCAGTTTCTCCTGCCTTGATCAATTCACTGAAAATGGTTTTAAAAGAATGACTAAAAAGGCAGTTTTTCATCAAATTAAAGAGTTACTGCCAGTCTAAGTTTGGGTGGTACTCTACCTGCTGTGGAATTAGAAATGACTGATGCACGAGAAACTTCAGAGATTACTCCCTGAATTTCAAACTGTCGGAATTCCTCTGAATAGGAAACTCTTAGGGCCACATATGTTAATGACTTACCAAACAATGCAGAGATGGAAAATTAATTTCCCCAGCTGAACTAAGTTAAAAAAAAATAAAGTTGTCATGAGAAAGACAAACCCACTGCTTTAAAACATCTGAGCACCTCTCGCTGTGTGTGAGGGGATAAATGGCACAAAACAGACCTGCACAGTGACTGCCATTTTCAGTGAAAGCAGAAACAGGCCCTACGACTGGGTGCGTGAGACGCTGAATATGTAACATGTTTAAGGGAGAAACAGACCTCTACCACACAGTACCCTTTCCTCTAAGTTCTATCACTTTGAAATTCAGAAAAGGTGCTCTCATAAAATCCATGGTATGGTCCAAAGACCCAAGAGTCATAAAGCACAGTTCAACTGAATACTTTTCCTGAGAATCTTTACAATATATATATATTTTTTAATTTAGGGAAAAAAGAATGAAGATCTTCAAGCACACTATCCTAAAAGGAAAACCTGTCCCCTTGCAGGTTTTGCTCCCTGGGAGCTAGGGCAGCAGTGAGAAGCAGGCGCCTGTGTCTTCAGGAGAGCCCAGGCCATCCGGAAAGCAATTCAAAGTGGAAGGGGAGGGGAAGAGGCAGAAAGCATGCAAACAAGAGATGTATGAAAGGCAATAAAGGGGACTCGTCCAACTCAAAGAATATTTGAGTGTGTGCTCCAGAGACTATGGACAGAACAACAAACTATAAATAGCCCAAATAAACTCTCCAGAGAGCTCAGATCTTGGCTGACTCGACACATAAATTAAATAGGCCCCACCCCCGACCGCCCCCCAACCCCCCCCCCCCCACAGCACACAGTTGGCTCAGTGTAGGACAGTCAGTCATGGTTAGAAGACGACCAAAATCCAGACTGACCTGGAAGACGGAAGAACCAAGGTTGCTCGAAAAATCTGTGTCACACCTTGATCACCCAGTGCCAACTGACGAAACGATGGACTGCCATGGCCACTGTAGGTCGGCAATGTGGAAGAAGGGAACTGAAGTCCAACCCCTGGCTAGCTCTAGGACCTCTCTCCCCGGTCGGAAACTGAGTGAACCAAGCACTGGCCTCTGAGAACTGCTGTAGATCCGCTCTGCGCACTGCTGCTGGGGTTCAGGGGAGACAACATGGAGATGTGCTAAGGCTTTGTCTAACACTGACAGCAGCCCAGCCAACAGGCACACCTCACTCAGGACACCCGATAAGGAAAAAACAAAACCAGCCACACAAGATGGGAAACCAGGAAAAAGAGTCCTTCCTCCTTACTTGCCCAGCCACAGCAGAACCCTTAGGAAGTAAGATCCCACTTGAATAAAGCACCGCTTTGGAAGTTTAAAGTTAAAACCTTAAGTAATACCAATTCTCTAAGAAGAAAAAGGTGTTTTCGACATCAGACTTGGGCTCCAAACAGTTGTCTTTGTGGCTGGCTCTCCATCAGCAGGAAGCAGAATGGTAAAAACCACAGGCCAACCCAGTCTCAGCCCCTACCCCACGAGATAAAAATTCATCGGTCAACTTTTTTCATACTTTTAAAAAACATATTTCTAATTCCTCTTTCTTTTCCTTTGTTCCCCTTCCCAAATGCTGGTACAACCAAACTAAAGATCACGTTCTGAAGTCACCTCGAGGAGCTTTAGCAGAACGCAGCTGCTCCAGGACCTACTACAGGAAAACGCTGAGCAAAGATGAAGGCTACAGCCTGCCTGCTGGCTCCATCCCATGCTCTCCTTGCCCTGGGCTCCTCCCTCCCCAGGCGGGCACGTGATGCTTCTCTGAGAGACCTGGTCGTTTTCTATCTCATCTGCTCATACTGAAATAGGGACACTGGAAGTGTTCAGAAAACAGAGTACAAGGATAAGCGACAAGCTCCAGTTATACCGACTGACCTCACCCTCTTGTCACAAGCTGCCTCCTGGCATGTAAAATCCATTTCTGAAACTCAAGGGCGTTTTAAAAAATATGTCCTACCCACCACTCTCTCTTTCTCAAGCACACCATGGACACATATCAGGTGGTAAACATATGTACCCACTGGCTTTCTGGACTCATATCCCTCAAGAACCACACAATATACATGTAACTAACTGACAGATAAGTTGTAGCCTCTTGTCTCACTCAATAGGTGTTCTTCTTGCTGGTTCATCCAAAAAGTGAACACTCTGATTCTACAGTTCTGACATCTTACGGCTTATCAACTACAAAGACTTAACTACCAACATCATCTTCACTGGCACTTACTCTGTTCCAGGCACCTGCTAATCCTCACATTAATCCATTTACAAAAGAAGAGGTTCATGATTAAAGTTACCTTTACGAAGTCACACAACTTGTAAATAGTGGGAGCCAAAATGTGAACCCAGATCTGACTCAAAGACCCACGCTCTTAACCTCTAACTACTACATTACTGCCTCTGGTTTGCGGCGCGGATCCTGACCTCTCATATTGCGAACGGAAGGAGTTGGACTGTATGTAGTTGTGAAAGTTCCTCCTATCTCGAACACGCCATAATGGCACACACAGAACACTGGCTACCTTAGGTACACAAACAAGTGAGACAGGGTGACTTCGTGAGTTGGGGACTGAACACAGTAGGACAAGAAGGAAGAGAAGTTTTTCTCATTCATTTAAATGGAAAAGTCTTGGTGGAGGATGTACTATTTCACTAATTAAAAGGCTGAAGGAAGAAGAGGAAGGCAACCCTAGCTGGCGTAGCTCAGTGGATTGAGCGTGGGCTGCGAACCAAAGCATCGCAGGTTCGATTCCCAGTTAGGGCACATGCCTGGGTTGCAGGCCACGGCCCCCAGCAACGGCACACTGATGCTTCTCTGTTTCTCTCTCTCTCTCCCCCTTCCCTCTCTAAAAAAAATAAATAAAATTTAAAAAATTAGAAAAAAGTATTACATGAACATAAAGTTTAAAAAAAAAAAAGAGGAAGGCAGAGACGTGAGGAAGGCAGAGACGTAAGCTTGTTCAAGGCCTCTCGGCAGACTATGCATCTGCTTCCTCTCTCCCCAACTTGCCATTGTAAACTAACTTACAGATGTGCCCTGTTCTGTTTTTCCAAAGCAGCAGAGAATGGCCTACAGAAAACTCAGCTGCACAGTTACCCAACAAGTAAAGCAACTCAACAAACACGTTCCTACCCACATTCAAATGGAAATGTTCACAGGCCTGGGGGTCAGCTGGAGATGGACTCCCTTCTACACAAACACAGGCTAATATCCGCCAGCTGCAATCTGCTGCCCCCAACATTGAGTTGCTGTTACATAAGGAATAGGAACTTCTGAGAATGGTTTCCCTCTAATGTGTACAAAAATCTGGAATAATCAAGCTTCAAAACCAGTACCCAAGGTTAAAGAGAGTGAACACAGAGTCTTTCGTGTTCAAAATTGCAGCGAAAGGCAATGATACTGTTTTTATCAATACCATATTAAATTTCACAAACTGTAATAAGGGGTAGGCCAGCCTATCACTGCATGGCATATACTGAAAAGGACATTGACTTTTCAAACAGGAAATTAGCAGTCTTTAAAAGTTTGCTACAAAGCTGACGAGAAAAATCATAAAACAAAGCAATTACAAAACAAGACGGACAGACTATAGACACATATACCACAGCCTTCCTTATAGACCCTGATCACTATCCCAGGTCGGAGCGAGGAGCAAATAAAGCACGCAGATAAGAGAAAAAAGAACACCCCAGAGCTGGGGAATCTAAAGATGCCGTTATGAAGTCTCCAAGGAGACACTGCTTCATTAACATTCAGATACGGACGAACAACGAACTGCCTCACCACTTACTAGATATATAATCTTGGGACCTCTGAGCTTCCCTCTTCACTCTGTAAAGATACATGAATAAGAAACCACCAGTTTCCAACTCCCTCTGCAAAATCCATTCCTTGAAACAGAATGGCACGCAACATGTGCAAAATTAGAAATGATCTAAGATAATTGGTTATGATGAAACCAGAAGGAAATCAAAGGAATAAATAATTATGTAGAAGGCTTATTACTATTCAGATTTTTTTTTTAAAGCTTCAAAACCTCCTGGGAAGTAGCTATTATCCCCATTCTACAAAAAAAATGGACATCGTATTCAAAGAACTTGTGTAAGGACACCCTGCTCAAGAGTGACAGACTCTGCAGGCACCTGGACTCCAAAGCTCTCTCTTTGTTAACTCTCGATTGTGTTACTTCCCAGACTCTGTAACCGGACCCCTGACTCCTGTGTAGGACACACCCTGGGGCACACACATGGATGGGCACAGAGACAGGAGGGACAGGCAAGGGAGAAGTCTACATATTGATGGTCACTGGTCTGATGAAGCTTAATACACAGTATTTAACAATCAGCATGCCTCATCAGTGCACACTAGTTGTGTATGATTGTGCAAGCATGCATTTGTAAAAGGGCTGAGGTCAGAATCAGAGCACTCTGGCTGCCATGTTTCATCCGAGGCACATTAACGACGACTCACTGCCAAGTGACTCCCAGCAGTGTCACCAACATCATCTGGGAGGGAAAAGCAGAGACCCAACAAAAGCCTCCCCAGAGGCTGCTCTCTGCCAAAGCTGATTCGGGTGTCAATAGAACTCACTGCCTTTGATGTAGCCAGTCCAGCTCAAATGCATCAGTCTCCTTTTTGCCCTTTCTCAGAAACAAGAAGAGGGTAGCAGGGAAGGAAAGCAAAGAAGAAAGGCAAAGGGAGAAGCAGCCCACACAAAAAGGGCCAGTGTTCGCTGCAGACCTCCAAAAGAAACCAGCCCTGGCACGTTTCAAAAAACCACCATATTCTACCATTTTGTGCAATTTAGTCTTGGCTGCAACTTAATCTCCTGATCTCATAACAGTGTGATCTGTAAGGCCCAGAAAGAAACACTACAGGGGTGGAAATCAGTCAGGCTTGTTAAGACCGGACATTTGGGGGAAAGTAGGCCATTGGAGCCTCAATTCTTCCCAGGCCCCACACTCACCCTTTTCGCTCTTCTCATTATAAACAACGTCAAACAGTAATGATTTCTTTCACTAAATTTAGGAAATGTTTATCCCAATTCCTTCAAAGATTTTTTTCTGTCCCATTCACCATCTCTTCTCTCTCTAGAACTTGAATTCCATGCACACTGCTGACCTTTGTCAAACTGTCCCACAGGTCTCTGGGGTTTCGGCTCATTGTTGTTCAATCTCTTCTCTCTCTTCCAATCAGATCATTCTTATTGATCTAAAAGGTCAGTGATTTCTTTTTTTCCTGTCATCTCAGTTCTGTTAAGCATATCCTGTAAAAATTTTATTTCAGATAATTTTTCTTGTTTCCCATTTTTATTTCTGTGCCAAAATTGTGTAGCTTTTCATTACAAACAGTTCTTCCTGAGTACAGCAAATACTGGGTGAGCAGAGTAAATATTAGGATATAGTAAATCCTTATCTGTTCAATCCAAAATTTGGTCATCCCGGGATCGATTTCCATTGTGTTATCTTCAGAATGGGTCATGTTTTCCTGTTTCTCCATAATCTGAGTAATTGTACACTGTACCCTGGATATTGTGGTGACTCGGGACTATTCTATTCCTCCAAAGTATCTTAACTTTTGCTGGTTTTAGCAGGCAGTTAACTGAACTCACACGGCAAACTTCTGGCTCCTAGATGGCAGCCAATCTCCATTCAGATGAAGCTATACATTCGCTGTCCCATTCATGTACACAGAGTGATTATTTCCGGAAGGTGAGATTCTGGGTGAGTTCTATTTTTCTACTTCAGGTTCTAAAATTCCCACAATGAGTTAATTTCTACATATTTATAATTTCCATAATAAGCACAAGTTAACAAAAGTCAGGATAAAGAGGATACTACTTACTTTGAAGGGACACTTAACAGTTAGTGGGGTTCCCCCCCATAACTGCTTAAAGTAGATGCCTCACCCCTGGAAGGGACCTACTTCTACCTGGCAAACACTCAAATCTCTTTTCATGACACGCTGACTTAGAAAGATCAAGTAGGGATTCATTAAAATGAAGCAATGTAGTCACAACTCAAAGTCATCCTTGACCCGGGGTTACAGTTCTATATTGAAGGCAGACATAGTAAATGGAAGAGCCTAATATAAAAGCAGATCATTTTGTCTGTTACCATGCAACAGAGGTCTGCACTGGACAAGTCTGAGGAAGGAACTATGTCCAGGCAGAGGGACATTCCGATCACAAAGGAGCCAGGGACGGCAACAAGACACCACGGTGCTGAGTCAGAAAATGCCCACCCACTTCCACTGTGGCTCCGAGTCTAAACACAGATGACCAGCTTCACCCCACTGCTTCCCAGAAGAATGAAAGGTTCTCTCTTCTAATACACTCTTAATGGGCTCCCCCTACTCTTTTCTTTTTTAAGCCTTTAAAGGTCTAGAATGTATTTTCTTTAACTTCCTATTCTCTAAAGCACCTGGCACAGTAACACACCACAATAGGCTCACAATGATAGGCCCACAATGGCAGTGAGAAAAATCACTCACTTTCGAGGTCAAATAGACCTAGATTGGAATTCTAGGTGTGCCTCCTACTATCTTAGATAAATTATTGGTGAAGATTGATAAAAATGCCAATATCAATTATTTCTATTAGCTCTGAAGCAATTCACTTAATTTCTCTAAGCTTCAGGTTCCTGGTCAAAAAAAAGGCAGATCATACTTTCTTACAACACTTTCAGGAGGATTAAGCAGAAAATGTAAGTAGAAGCTTAGCTACAGTCAGTGCCTGGCACCCTGGAGATAATGAATCACGGTTACTGTTATAGGTGGTGACTGGAATGAGAAATACCTCTCCAGAGCCACAACCTCGTGGACCATCCGGGGAAGGTTCATGAGCTCCGGAAGAGCTCATAGCCAGGAACTTCCCATGAGATGACTGGACTCACCCTGGCAGCAACAAGCTGCAAACCCGAGCCGTAAGAAAGCAGAAAGCGGGGGCAGTACGTTTCCTATATACTCCGAGGCACTGCAGCCCTCATCACTCGGACTCTGATTAACGAGGAGTGGCCAGGGTTAGTCTTCATCTCAAACGCATTATCAAGAGTCCAACCCAAGGCCGAAAGGCCTGTTTAACTAAAATGTTCAGTGTGTATATCCGAGTGACTAAACAATTAAACACTTTTGATCTTGAGAACTTAGTTTAGAATGGAAAGGCAGAAGGTATGATTCTTTACACCAGAAATGACCTGAAAGCTTAGAAAAATGTCATGGACTACAAAAAGGGCTTTTCTATTCTTCTAAATGTGAAGCAAGACGAAAGAAATTAGGAAGATCTAAAACCTCATGATCAGGTGGTGGTGCACAAAAGAAAGTACACCAAAGAAGTCCTTATCTATTTTGTTTCCTCCTTTTCCACCAATGAGAAGGGACTCCAGGCTACGAGAACTAGAAGAAATAACAGCAAAGAAAACTTTGACAGCCCAAGATACAAAGAAAGTGCCAGCATCTGACTGAAAGGAGTTTGTCACAGGCCAGAGAGAGATACTTTCTGAGTCCTAAAAGATCATTTAAGAACAAGAGTAGTTTGCAGTAAAAAGACAAATAGACTCCATGCACTGTGATGAACTGAGCTTATCTGAACATCAGACGCACACCGGAGAACGGCTGGTCTGTGAGCCCAGAAAGGAGAGCAAGAATCGAAAACCAGCGTACAGCGGCAAAGAAGACACACGAGAGTTCCGTTTTCTCTTAGCGACCTTTTTCATCCACTGGACTGGTAATATGTCTCAATTTCAACAAACACCTCCCATGATATCCAAATCTCCCATGATATTCTTTGGGGCAAAAGTGAAGAAATCTGGTGGCCTCCGATATATGACTGAAATTTAGATTTTACTATGACCAAAATTCTCTCTCCTCCAGCACACGCTTCCGTCTGTGCTTCTAAAGCCACAGGCTGTGCCTCTGGGTTCAAGCAGGTACTGTTCTAGGATCTGGGGAAGCACTGCAGGAGGGGGAGACTGTGCCCCACCTCCCAGCTCGGCCATCCCCGCCCCTGTAACAGTTTCAGCACCAAGGTGAAACCAGTAACTGATGAACACTCACAGGAAACATGGTTTCCATCATAGGCGAATGCATCTCTCCCCCATCCCACCTCTGTCCCAGACTGAGGAGTGCTTTACTGAGGTCTGGAAATCTCTAATGACAAAATGGTTACATATCTAGACTATCTAAGAGCCATTAAGCATTGTAATACACTGAAAGTTAGAATGAAGGTCCAAAATCCCTGAGTGGCTGAAACGAGATACACGAGAGGCCAAAGGTACCAAGACGAAAAATGGATACAAATGAATCCAACACTGCTACATCGAAACGCCCAAGTGAACAAAGAGAAGAGAGAGGACACCTATCACACTAGCATACACAGAATGAGACCTGTGAGTTGCTAGCCAACAATCTCTCCTCCATAACAAGATGAATCAAGGTTCTTGGGTCAAAGAAGGGGATAATCTGACTCAATTTCTTGATGGCTGTTAAGAGATCAAATGGAAAAAAGTAAATTTGCACTTCAGAGAGCTTAGTTGAGTTATTCAAGATAAAAGTTATTAAATGCTCGTGTCAAGATAATGGCTCGGGGTGGCAGGTGTGATGATGATAAAGTTGTAAAATCAATGTGGTGACTGTTACAGAACTCCGAATACACTAAAAGGCATTGAATTGTGTGCTTAAACACAGCTGTTTAAAAGAGAGTTAAAGAGAGTTAAGAATTAAACCAAGGTCCATACCCTCTTCCATCACTGAAGAGCTCTTTCTTTTTTAATTTATTATTTTAAAAAGCAAAGCAGAGGCTCTGCCATTTTCTGACTACACATCCCTTGTTTTGGCTACCCCTTTCCCCATTCCTTCCTTACAGTTCGGAAAGCAGAATCAAGAACATAAAGTCCTGTCAAGGAGCACAACAAAAGCCAATGAAGTCACGGAAACTATGGCTCAAGTCTTCCCACACGTTGTTTGATTTGGCCTTGACTTTGCTCCCAAACAAAAAAGAACTCTCATTTACCTGACTTGCATTTCCAAGGATTTGACCAACTTGTATGGTCTATAATAACAGTATCCAACACATGCAACACACAAGTTCAATGCCACCAGTCCCCACTATTTCGCAACTCCATTTGTCTGTCTTCCTTACAGAATTATGGCTACTTCTATCCAGGTCACACAACTTTGTACTTCATACATATTAGAGTGGTACTTCTGTGACCTCTACCTAAAGCCCACAGTCATTTAACATATAATCAGAGTTCCTACCACGTGCTAGGAGACATACCAGGTACAGTAGAGAAAATGCTGAGCCCTCTGAAGGTTCATCGATGTTCTCAGAGGGCTTAGAGTCCACTGAGGGCCAAATGTCAAATAGTCACACTCATAAACACAAAGGTGCAACAATATTACAGAGCAGAGGCGCCTGGTCTTGTGGGAACAAGCACCAGCAGTTTTACCTGTCTGGGGAAGTGAAGGGAAAGCTTCCCTGAGAAAGTGACTGTTGGGGCTGAGAGCTAAGAAACAAACAGCAATCAAAGAGAAGAATCTTCCAGATACAAAGAACCAAGCAGAAGAGAGTAGGGGAATATGAAAGATTAAAAGAAAACAAATATGGTGGGAAAAAAGAGAACAGGAGGGAATACCGTGAAATGAGGATGGAAAGAGTGTAGGGGCCAGACCATTTTAGGGCCTACTAGACCCCATCAACTATTTTGGTCCTTATTTTAAAAGTAGGGGCCATGATTACATTTCTGTTGTAGAAGAATCGCTTATTTACCTTATGGACAGTACAGGGAACAAGGCAGGAAGGAAGTGGGTACAGGGACTCCAGCTGGAAGGCGTGGCAATAATTCAAGTAAGGGGGTACGGCCAGGGCTGGGGTGAGAGTGATGACGATGAGAGAGGGGGCAGACAACAGATATTACGGATATCAAACACAAACACGTCTGCTGATGAGTGTGTAACTACAGGAAGTAGGAAGAAAGGCGTCTGAAGGACCACTTCTAGAGTTCTGTCTTGCATGACGCAGGCCAGCAGGGGCGCCGTTTATTCAGAGTGGAAAAGTGAGCATCGTGGGTTCATGCATGCCTGACTCTTTTCCCAGCAGGACTTCGGTTCTACGATGGTCACGCAGTGGATCCCCAATACTAGTTAACAGATTTAGTACACACTGGTGAAAGCTCTATCTAAATGACCTCCCCCTTGAGTCAATTTTCTGGAAAAAGTCCAGCTGAGCAATACAAAAACGGTTTTCATGAAAACCACTGTAAAACTTAGCTAAAGGTGAATATCACACATTCCGGTTTAGAAGGCATGCCTCAAAAACCCCATGCTAAAATACCAGGTGGAGTCCCCCCAACACCAGAGGGCTGTAATGGGTTACATGCTGGATTTCTGCTCCCAGTACCATTCCCTTTCCCAAAACCTCTTCTGTCTTGCATGAAATAATCAAGCTATTATAACATTCCCTGATAAAAATGGTAAAACACCAATTGTCTTACTTTACTGTTGTTTTGTATACTTACTGCTAGGATACACTCAGCTTCTGAGATCTGTTTCTAGGAATGACAGTATCTAAGCAGAAGCGAAAGGAAACGCTGATAAGAGAGTTCCCGTTTCCTTTATCTCACAGAAAAGGGCAGTGGGGCCCTAAGAAATAACTCGCTCAATGGTGGACTGGACTGGGATTCAACCCGACTATCCGTCCTCCCAATGCTGCCACGAAAGGTTTTACCAACGTAAAATATTTTCACTTATTTGACCCTTTCTGAAAATGTCTAATGAGTATCTGATGCGATGGATTTTGAATTAAATTCTCTTCTTCACAGCCCAGAGCTTTAGGAAGGGCTGAGCAGAGTGGGGAAGAAGAAAAAGGTGCATTTACCTGGCCAGACAACCTAGGCAACTTACATTTCTCATCCCATTCCCTCAGCTTCAACCATCGCTTACACGCAGACTGCTCTCGCACATTCTGCGCCGCCCGCACCTTCTACACGCCCAGTATGTCCTTCGCCCTCATTAGCAGTCTCACTTCGCGCTCTCAGGCAACTGCTTCCTTCCCCTTCACCTCAACAAACCCTGTGTATTTCACCTCTACAGTGTCTCCTGATCTGTCCCCGCTACCCAAGTCCTCACCCACTCCCTTGGGCTGTAGCTCCCCTATGGTTCTCCCTGCCTCTGGGTGAAACCTGGCCTCCACACCATCACAACTGCACAATCTGGGTATGACTTGTGTGGCCATTCTCTGATCGAATCCTTCGAAGGACCCCTTGCGTTTTCACAATAAGGCCAAACTCTCCAGCCCCAAATTACTGTCTGCATCATTACTGCAGGCTGCCATCACACCTCCAGCAACAGCAGCCTGCTCACCCACCGTGACACTTGTACAACTAAGTCTAAATACTCAGAAGGAAAAATGTCAGGTGCGGTGGCATTACAGTGAGACAGATGTAAGTTAGGTCTGGATCTCTACGACTCTGGCTTAATTTCATTAACTGACTGAAATTTATTAATGATCTTTCTCCCCAAATCAGCACATAGGTAAGGACTATACATAACAAAGGTAAGTCACAGTCTGTGGGAGCCTGAAGGAAGACGCAATTAAGTGAATTCTCATCATGACAAGCAGATAAAGCAGAATTAGATGATATTTCAGCACAGAATATCCTAAATAACAGATTTCTTCCTTCAATGACCACTAAAAATCCTAAGATGAATCAGTTTACCTTTCTGTCTTATCTTCAAAATTAGAACATGTGTGTTAGATTTCTCTGGGCTGACTCATAGGGATGCCATCTCGGCCTACCACTCTCCCTGGGAGCTCTTTCCGTGGCGGAGCACCAAGTGATCCCCATTTTCCTTGGTATCCTATGGGTCTCAAAAGCAAGGCCCGCAACTGTGCTGAGTAGTCCTTAAAATTATCTACCAACTTTTTAAAAAACACAAATAACCCCAAGGCAGCTCATTCCATAGAACTGTTTGATTAGATAATGTCCCAGTACATAAAGAGATCAGGGGACAAGGACTCTGATTGGGTAAGCATACGGAAGATGAGGGAAAAGAAGGAGCCATCTAAAGTCTTAAATATTGTAGGGAAAAAATGTTTAATAATAAAATCTTAATGTATTTTAGGAGAAGACAGGACATTAAATGGAAAAACAGTAGACATGACCTTGTGCAAATTCTCTCTACCTTCATTCCCTCAGCTGTAAAACACTTTTCAAAACAGCTATGATGACTGCACCATACGAAGAGTTAATGTCTTCTTAGTGGTGAAAGAATACTCCAAGGCAAAGCAGCCGGGAGGCCAGGAAGTAAGACATCCCACAGGGGAAGCAGAAGGCCACCTGCAACAAAATCCACTCACCAGGAGGTGTTGCTGGGACCCTGGGGTTAACCTCAATGAGTCTTAACTGAATTGTAATCTATGTGGCCTCGTCTTCTGAAAAAGATTAAAAACCGGTTCAGTAGTCCACACCTAGATATTCTAAAAGGATTATGTTTTGTTGTTACTTTTTCACTCAACCACTCACAGCTTTTCTTTCCAATTTTTCTGAACAAGTGAAAAGCAAAAATATCAATTCAAAGTAAAGATTTTCATCTATAAACAACTTCTTACTCCTGTGTGGATTTCTTCTGCAACCAAGTCGAATAAAGGTTTGTTGGCACTTATCAGAGTAAAAGAGATGAAAATAATCCACTTGGTATTTCCCCTTCAGGTTTCTTTTGCGTATCTCCTAAACCACTTTTTATCATTCTGCATGCTGATTAACTGGTCCAAATGCATTAGGATGATCACTGGAAACTCTGACCTTTGGTTGTTTTGTTTTGTTTGTTTTTAATGCTCTTGGTGTAGCGGTAAGAAGCTTCACTCTAGCCTGAGTTTTAATGCTCAGCGGAAACAAAGCATTCATCAGGAATAAACACAATTTATGTAACAAGTAGTTGGCTCAAGTGGAAAGCCCTGAATCACTGAGCAACACAGCTTAGTGATTAACAGAGTAAGCTGGGTTAATATAAAGAATTATTCTTTTAACTGTCCAGAGTTCAAACACTCCACCTCCCTCTGCACTCATTACATCCCCAAGTCTTGGCCTGAATCATCAGGTAAAAAAAAAAATTTCTGCTGGCAAATGTCAATGAGGTAGAAAAAGAAAATTTGATTGCCTGTACAACTATATCAGCCACCTTTCTGTTTCAAGACAGGATACTATGGCAACAGCAAAAGCAACAGATTAGAAACTAGTCATGCTGTTTGATGACGTGGGGGCGTCAACAGGGAAGCCCTGGCTGTCGAGAAGGCCCTTGCTGTCAAACATCTCCAGGAAGGAGGAAGAAAAGTAGGCACCAGGATCACAATCTCTTTTCGTCTCTCTCTCTCCACCTCTCTCTCTCCCCCAGTCCCCCACCCCAGCGAAGGCAGACTACACTACAATTGATGCTTCTTACCTACTCACACAATGCAAATGACTTCATGATTTAGGGGTACTTAGGAGAAGACAGAGGTTTTTAACATTGGTCCCTACAGCAGATATGTCTGACCATACCACAGACACTTACTTCATAGTTCCGCTAACACAAGAAATTAGGAGTGCTGGTATACCATGGAAAGAACTTTGTGGCGGGCTAGTCCATTTCACAGATGTGGAACTGAGTGGCTTGCCTACTATAATCCAAAGCTAGCTAGTTGTTGGTGCTCAGTACATTAAAATTGCTGATGGAATCAACCCAATCGAAGGCCTTTTCCTTATAAAGAACCCCAGCTCTCTCCTTCACCTTTCTGTTCAGCTAAGACACACCACGGCCAAAACTAAGGCTCTCAAAGTTGAAAGCACGGCACTGAAAGGAGAAGAGAAACAATCCTTAATTTGAGCAAGACACAAGGGGATCTTGGAACTTCTAATTTTGACAGAGAATAAAAGGGAGGCCAGGCCACATGAGCCAGAAAAGAAACAAAAGAAGAACTACTTGATCCCTTCTTCTTTTAAAGCCTTTCAAACCATTTAAAAAAAAACAAAAACAAAAAACAGGGTAACCATTTTAACCAAAAGATGCTTAAGTTTTCCCCCAGATTTTCAGATCATCACTCACTAGGTTGAATGACATTGGGCAAATGATTTCACCCAAGCCTCTGAAAGAGAAGGGAGAAGGCAGGAAGGCCAGAGAGAGGTGTAATTTTTAAATAGTATTTTAATATAATTTTAATACTTCATAGAGCTCTGTGAAGTATGAGTCCTGGCCTAAAATAAGATGCTCATCAAATATTAGCACCTAACCTTTTCTCTTCCACACAAGAAAACAGGCCTGAATCCATCAGTTAATCTAAATATTGTTCCAAGGAACTGTGCTCTCCGGAGTCCCGATACCAACCCCACAGAATTCAAAGTGCTGCTGTGCCAAGAAGGCAGGGATGGGGGAAGAACAGCTTTTTTCCTTTATGCTTTGGTAATTTCGAGAAGTTTCTCTAATAAATATCTTTTACTTTTATGGTTAGAAATAACTGTTTGGAGAAAGAAAATGTTTTAAGAAGCGCTTCATCATTCTTGTGTTAGAACTATTTTTAAGTTAGCTTACACTATCCTAGGCTTATCTGACCTGAACTGTGTGTTCAAGTAAGATTTCATAATCGCCCTCAAAAAAGGAGATAACAGAGCAATTTCTTAACTAAATCCAAGCTGGCTAAAATTCTGCACATTGTTTTTGAAGACCTGTGGATGTCTTAACAGGATCTGAACCAAACAAAGCAAACTGTGGGGCAAGGCCTCCCTACAGTAAGGCTAAGACCTCAAACCGCCCCCCCACCCCACACTCTCCCCACTCAGAGAAGGCAGGCTGCTGCTCATCAGCATGATCTAAGACTGACAGATAGTAGTAACAGAGCTTAAAGGAACAGAAGAACAAATGGTAGCAGAACAAGTGGATAGCCACATGGCTATAAAAAATAAAAATAAAGATAATTTTTTAAAACCTCTTAGCTCACAACACACATAAAAATTAACCCAAACTTGGATCACAGACAAACATGAAGAGCTAAAACTGAAGACAGTATTAAAAAAAGGAAAAGACAAGCCAGCGACTAGGAGAAAATATCTGCAAATCAAGTATCTTATCAAAGATTTGTATCCAGAATACACAAATACCCAGAGAGAAGGTGGCAGTGCGACAACAAAGGCAGAGCCTGGGGAGACGCACCTCCACGCCGAAGAACACCAAGGCCAAGTGGAGGGCAGGAAGGCTCCTCCTCTGTAGGTTTAAGAGGGAGAAGCGGGCCTACGGACACCTTAGTTTTGTTGCACGTCTGATCTCCAAAGCCACGAGCTGATGCATTATTGTTGTTCTAACCCACCCAGTTTTGCAGAGTTTTGTCACAGCAACCCTAGGAACCTGATAGAGACTCTGATACACCTGGATTTGAATTTTGGATAATTTGGACAAAATGAGTGATACATTTTGTGTTAAAATTTTTCATTGAGCATACTTAAAATACATATATATCTATATATATCTCTCTATATATCTATATATATGGCTCTTATAACTGCTATATCAACTGCTTTAGTGAAATCCAACTAGAGAGTTTAAACCACTCTAGATTTTTGTTCATTTCCACCACACTAATCCATCCCCAGATTTACTTCTTGGCTTTTGAATGGTCATGATCACTTTCTTAGAGGCCAGGAAAAGAGACAGCTAAACTTCTTCAAACTGCATACCTGGTAAAATAGAATGGCTGTGAGAAAGGAGTTTCCTAGGAAAAAGAAAGCATGCGGGAGCTCCGATGTGCCACCCAGGGGACATCTTTGTGACTCAGCGCTTGGACTCTCCCTCCCTTTTGGGTGCCAGGCTGACCTCAGGATAAGCGGCAGCTGGTTAAAGAAAAGACTGACTGTGGCAACACCAGAGAGAACAATTTCTCTCTATGAATCATAAGCAGCTCTGTTACCTGCAATGACAACTGCTTGTTTAAGACTCTGCATCAGCTCTCTCTTCACTATCAAAGTCAGGTCCCTCCTGTTAGGATCTGTGAGTCTATAATAAGGTCAATAACAGTAACAGCAGCATTCCAGAGCACACAAATAAATCCCAGAAAAAGAAAACTTTAACTTAAGAAAATGTTTCCCCTACAAAACAGAAACACGGCCAATAAATATGGAGCTAAAGAAGTCTGCAACCCGTCAACCAGCTGAGAATCTGCTCGCAGTGGTCCAAAGACGGGCCACAGGAAGGAGATGACCCAGCTGTTTGCTTTGATGAAGGGAAGGTGAGAATGCTCTGGACTGGTTCTTCTGGAGGCAAAAACTGGTCCAGCCACAGTAATTGCTACATACATAAAGGATGGGCAGACAACACCATAAACATGGATAGCTTTGTTGGGTGTTCTTTTTCCTCCACAGGGAATTTCCAAATGCTTGCTCAACTATCAATGACAACCTGGTTTTTATAAAAGCCCTCCAGATCTCATTTAACACAAACATTCACGTATTTAGGAAGCTTAGCTAATATTTATAAAGGATGGTCATGAAGTCCCAGAATTGGGTTCAGACTAAACAAAGGCCAAGGAGCTCACGCACTGACCAGGCAGTCACAGCCCTTCTGAGACAGGTATAATCTCACTGCAGTTTTCCACCTATAAATCAAGGAAGGGCAGGGAAGTGAAAGCGCCCACTGCTGACAAAGATGTGGCAAAAGACTCCATACTCAGATGACAGGCATAAAATATGAAGTGGTCATAAGCATTTTGGATAAAATTTAACAAATTTAACAATCTGTATAAAGAAACTTGAAAATGTTCAAACTTTAACCAAGTAAGTTTATTATATGCAAATAATGATGGAATTGAGGGGGGGAAATTGTTTTGAAAAAAATATTAAATATCTACTAATAGAGAATTAGTTGAAACTGATAGCTCCAAGCAATAGAATTATGCTATCCCTTACAATAACTTTCAAAAACTGTACAACACGAGAACATTCTTCCAAAAAAAAAAAAAAAAACCCACAGAAAATTGCACATAAATCTGATCTTCTCAACTATGTATTTCTTTATATATATATGTTTGTTTATTTCCTTTTAGAGAGAAGGAAAGGGGGGAGAGAGAGAGGGAAAGAAACATCAATGTGTGTGTGGTTGCTTCTCAGGTGCCCCCAAAGGGGACCTGGCCCACAGTCCAGGCATGTGCCATGACTGGGAATCGAACCAGCAACCAGTTGCTTCACAGGCCTGCGCTCAATCCACTGAGCTTCCTAAATTTATAGCAAATGTCCTTCTACACAATGCTGTTGTCCTAGGCTGAGCATGAGCCTCTACACCATCAATCGCATTCCCCAGGTCTCTACTATGTATTTCTTAAACCACATATAAGGGAGAAATGGCTCGAGTGAAACCAAAATGTTAACTATGTCTAGGTAATGGGATTATAGGTAACTACTTTCTCTTTTATATATTTGCCAAATTTTATTTATCACCTGTATAACTGGGGAGGGCAGGGGGAGGCGATAACCCCACCCCAGTACCTTATGAAAATATGGCAGCACATTCGCTCAGCCATGAGAAACAAAGCCGCCGGCAATCTGCCCAGGGCCCCTCTCTGCCAGTTTCTGCTCTTTCAGAATAATGGGATTCTGCATGACAGAGGTCCGTCTGTGACAATACTGGCAGGTCACAGATCCTTTTTTCCACCTTCTAAGAGCTTAATAAAGTCCAATTCTGCAAAGCAAAGTGAATAAAAATCGAGTCATACAATGAGGTTTATATTTACCTAGGTCTTTTTCAAATAACAAAGTAAGTTTTTCCTGGTTTCTCTACTGAAGCCCAAATTCATAACAGATTCCTTCTAAACCTAGAACTTTCCCGGAATAATGAAGACATCAACAGTAATCTCTGTTATCACCAGTAAGCTGCCACTGAATGATGTCTTCAGAGAGAATTCAGCAGAAACCTCCCACATTGTACAAACCACTCCTACATAAAAAATGTCTCAGTTATCCTCAAATTCAGCCAACTTTTTTTTTTTTTTTTGGAGGACTGGCAGAGGCATGAACAGAGCTCAAGGGGTTAGGAAAATAATAGGGGGAAAAGATAATCCAAAATAACTATGTGATAGCTTGCATTTTTTCCCCTCACCAAAGGAAAAATACATTTTTATAACGGATAAAAAGTGGGCAGAATTTTGCAGCCAAAACAAACTATAAAGTTAGGCAAAGCTAGGAATGAGGTTAGAATGAGTTGAGACAGCTAAAAGAGAAAGCTGCTTTCTATTGTTCTTAGGCTGAAATACACAGTCCACTGAAAAGGAAGAAATGAGAACTAATCTGGTATGTAACATTCGGCATTCACAGATGCAGGATCCCAGAAAGACGTGGAGAGAACTACTCATCTCAACCACCTCTCAATGATATTCAGAAGCCATCAGTAAAAGAAGGATTTCTATCAGTTGAAGAACTTTTGAAATGTTTTCTCAAGCACTCAGCTGTCCATTTCAGTCATTATTACAGTATTATTGGATGATAACAGGGAATCATAAAATCTCAGACCTGGAAAAACTCTTAGAAATCATTGGCTTCGGTTTATGCGCTGATCCAGATGCAACCAGAGGAGGAGGACATTCCTGCTGTAGTTGTGGAAAGTGCAGGACCAACGTCTAAGTACAGAAGAACTTAAGAGGGGGGTGGGATGGTGCTCAGTCACCTTCTGGTGCAGGGAAGGTAATGAACACACGTCCCTGCACAGAAAGTCACCCACACGTTTCCAACCACCTGGGCCCCACACACTGTACTCTCCACTGCCCGCCCTCTCTCTGACCCAACCACAGTAGATAACAGAAGCATGCTGCCCCTCAACAATGTCCAACAGTCTATGTTCATGATCTCAAAAAACAAATAATGGCTAATTAAATCATTTATTTAGAAGATCCTATAAGGAAGTTTTTGCACAGTTCTGAGCCTTTGTTAAAAAACATAAATGGCTTCCCACTTCCACCTTATGCAGTAAGATTTCCCTAATAGCTTTCTCTTGAAAACTTAGGATGAGTTTAAATATTATAGGAAAAAAATAAACAAAACAGGGCTTGGTTAAATAAATGTTATTTCTTAAAGGTCATTTTAACATTAAAGGCATCTTTTTTATACAACAACCCCCAGATCTGCAGGAGTATACCAAACCTTCCTTCTGAATGTAAACTACCACTTGACATCTCTTTTGCCTGTTTCCACACAACCAAATACAACACAAAAGCACACACAATTCCACCTTGTATTTTCAAGTCCCATCTACCCGAAGGCCTGTCTGCTAAGAAGATGTGGTAATCAATGTTCTTACCACCTAATGCACTTTCATATTATCAACAAGCAAGAATATTTTGAAACAGACACCACTTTGAAATGTTTAAAAGTATTTCTGAATTTAGAATTTTTATATTTCTAAATTGCCTAAAGGCTGGACACAGACCTTAGCACCGCCGACACAGGTCTGCTGAACACCAAGAGGCAAAGTAACGAGCACACCGTCACCTGACCACTCGGAGCATCTATATATGCTTTAAATTAAATACGGCCATAACTATCCCACAGACTCACACCAGTAAGGCAACATTTCAAGCTTACTAAAAGTAGGAAATACTCTGCTAAGTACTTCACATTGTCTTACTGCATCCTCCTCTCTCTCTGAGGAAGATCCAGGTACTACCCTTGTGTGACAGGTGAGAAACTGAGGATTGGGCGGTTATTTCCCTGGGACCGCAGAGCTGGCAGAGCCCAGGGGTGAATGTAAGCAGCGCTCAGCCTACGCTATTAATCACTGCACTGGCAAAACCAGAGGTATCTTAGATTTTTCTGAAACACTGGTTCCTAAATCTGTAACAAATGTCCTTCTAAACAATGCTGTTGTCCTGGGCTGAGCATGGGCCTCTACACTGTCAGTGTGAAAAACTGGGAAGTAACACACTCACGGTTATTCCATTCCCTGGAGTCGCATTCCCCAGTGATCCTAAAAAATGCCAACCAACTAGTCACTGACTGTGACCTTTGCCTCTGTGTCACCCCGAGAACCCAGATGAAGCTCTGGCCTGGTCCTGGCACAGCAAAGTTCAAGTATGGGTTCTAAAGGCAGACATGGATTTGCATTTGGGCTCTTTAATACAGCAGATCCAAGACCTAAGGCAAAAATTTAAGCCTAAAAAAAAAAAAAAACTTTCATTTTCCTATATGCAAAATATGGTAACAACAGTACCACTCACATAGGTCTTATTATAAACACTAAGCTAAGAAGTGTAAAGCCGTCAAAAGCATGATGCCTACATATAAATGAAGTCTACTTTACTAGGTTCTACAATGAACGCCCAGAAAGACAATTTACTTCCATGTCAGAAATTCTGCTTAAGTCAATCAGCGATTACATGAGCAGACCTAAATAGACCAAAGGCACCCCAAGTTCAACTACTGCCACTTCACAGTAGGCTAGGGACCATGCAAAGGCTTATTCAGAAGATAAAAACAAATCTGCTTCTGAGAACTAATATAAAAGGCTCTCCTTGATGGCATAAATCCCAGTGCCTGTCGGAACCCCAGATTTCTGCCCCACCCCAGACCTAGCGAATTAGAGACTCCCCAGGACACTCTGATCCTGAGCCAGGACTGAGAGCCACCCAGCCTCCTTGTAGTAACCTCATGCATGTTTGCTCCCCTCCTCCTCTAACCGGAGAGTAGTGTGTTGGTTTCGGTTGGTGTTGGTTGGTTGGTTAGAAAATCTGTGGCCTCGTGACACTTATCACAATGCCAAGTGTGCATACTTTAACTCCCAAACCAACTCCTAAATTCCCCGAGGGCCGAAAGAGAGGTTACTATTTCCCTGGGCACCTAGCACGACATCGTGTCAGCAAGAGCACTCAAGTAGATGGTCAACCAGTAAAGCAAATGAGTCCAATAAAAACAAAATACTAAGAAACAGCTTAGGGAATTACCTCCCATGCTCTCCTCTTCCCTGACCTGAAAAACAACTCCCAGATGGACCATCAGTCATGTGAGGGGGAGAGGAAGGGGAGGATCATCTGGGGAAACTCTAGAAGGAGCACATGACGCTAACTTAGAAATGCAAGGAAATGAAGAGCTCAAGAAAACCCCCTAGGGAAAAAGAGAAAACAGAGATCAAGGGCCTGAGAAGTATGAAAGTAAATAACTAGGTAGAAAAGAACTGGTGGTTGTTAGACCATTTTAAACAAAAGAAATGCAATCTCTTCTCTGGCCATAAAATAAATGTCATACAAGATCTTTTGAGCCTTGACAATTGAATTCAAATTCCAGTTCCACTAGCTAATAACAATACTTCGTTCATGTGCCATAGTTTCCTCATATTGCCCTACAGTGAGAATAGTACTGTAAAGTGAGGAAAAATGAGATAGTTATAAAGCATCTGGCCTACTAGCTGACACATCCTGGGTGTTAAATAAAAATTAGTTCCCTTCCTCCTCAAGAGCAACATGTAAGATAATAAACACAATGGTCACCTAGTAGAAGAGAGCAACTGGTCGTTCTTGCACTACGTTGGACGGTGTGCTTTCTCAGGTGTTCGCTGGTTTTCCATTCCGGTAGGCGTGCCAGCCCTCTGTGCTGCCCTCAATCTCCCATCTCTGAGACGCAAGATTGCAGGGAAGCTGAAAAGTGTTTGTAATGCCAATAAATCTTTGAAGTCCCTTTTAGAAACAAGACCTTAATGGCATGGGTACACACCCACAAATGGCCACTGAAACCTACTTGCCACCCTGGGAAAAAAAGGAGACATCATCTTTACTGAGGTTCAGGGCCTGACTTTGCAAGAGACTGAGACGCAACAACTTCTGATCTTCAGAGCTTTAAATAAGGGTTCCGTGCCCTGAGAGCAGGCTTCTAGGAGAGAAAAAGGTGCTACTGTGATCTTTACATGGTAGGAAAGGCAAGATAATCATGTTAAGGAAAAGCAGCAAAAAGCCAGACTTGCTCACTTGGCCAGGAACAAGGCCTGAAGCCAGTCACGGTGAGCTGGCTCTGCAGAAGCACCTGGGGAACCTGGCTGGGGCTTCTGGTTTCAAAGTGTGCTCAGGAGTACCAGCTGAACAGTTAGACAAACTGGCTTATCCATGCGCCTCTGAAAATTGACAATCCAAGACTAGACACATGACACTCCAAATCTGGTGTGGTCCTCCTCTCCGCGGACCGGCCGTCAGTGTCCTCTTCTTCTGACATTACACTTACATTGCTGCAATTCAAGACCAATTCAGCAATTCTGACACTCACATCACTCATGACTAAAATACGCTCATTAAGGTCAACTAAGGCTCCAATTAAACCAAGACTCTGTCAGTGACAAACATAAGTGCCTGTCATATTCTGCTGCTAAGTGTCACTGCCTGAGGGTTATTAGCAGGACAATGAGAAGGGAAGCTGCGCAACTCATTTTCTCTCCGGAGTTGCAAAGAGTGAATAGGATGGCAGAAAGAAGACACATCTTCCCTATTCTTATGTCATTTCTAGATGGCTTAAGAGTGCCTAACCCTTGAAACAATATTCTTACAGAGCAGTGGTTGCTTCAAGGTGCAGTCTGTTGTCACTTTCATTTTTATGAAGATCTGTACAACAGCTTCTTGGAAAAGCGGGCCCATGACTTTGGAAACAAACGATTGTCGGGCCCTTTATCCCAGTCTGTTACCCTTCCCACTTAAAAGACGGGGCGCAGATGGGGGGCGGGGGAAGTGGGTACAGGGCAGGGGGTGGTAAATGGTGATAGAAAGAGACTTGACTTGGGTGGTGAACACACAACACAATATACAGATGATGTGTTACAGAACTATACCCTTGAAATCTATATAAGTTTATTAACCAATGTCAACAAATTCAATAAAAAATATTAACAGGTACAGAGTAATTATCTTTGTATCCAATATGAATACCACTGCCCAGCTATTTGTAAAGCAAGCAGTTGACTATCTCTTGAGGTAGAAAAGACAAATAAATGCAAGTTCAGGTTGAGATAATTAAAACTAATTCCCTAACTGAGATATAGAAGGGGAATACTTTGTTTCACCAGAACATAATGCCAGAAAATTTTGCTGAGGGTAAAATGTAGGAATAAGAGATACATTCTGGAGGCAGTCAGGAGCTAGCTATGTTATGTAAGAAAAGTTACCTGAAAAGCATGCAATCTCAAAGTCCAAAAACTAATGGATGCTCACCTGGTATATATTCAAAAGAAGCTTGGCTCCTACCTAGGATAACTATATTAATATTTCCAATATCAATCTAGATTTTAATATCAATCAGTAAAAGATAAAAAATTATCTTTTGTTCCTTAGTTAGCAAACTTAGAAGGACAACTTAATGCAAAAACCAGTTCAAGTTAAGCAACAATCCTCCTTTGAGAAGGAACCAAGGAAGACAGTTAAACTGACAGATGAACAAAATCCCGTATTTCCTACTGAAACACAGCCCAATTCCACGACTCTAACACATCAAACCCCATGACAGACAACAAATGTCACCTCCATAAGTATGGAACCCTTTGTGGATGGAAACTCTTTCAGGTCACAATACAATTTTAAGGGAGTATGTATGTAGGATGCCTAAATTTACTACTTTTTAATGGAGAGAAAAACTGTGGTCTCGGTGAGGGTGGAGTAGAGTGAACATACTGGTGTTCAGAAGGGTTCATTTCTGCAGAATGACCTTGACACCATCTCCAATGTTCAAACATACACCAAAAGTCCCATAATCGCAATAGATGTAATTGGACACTTTACATGTCCAGCAAGTTAAAGCAAATTGCCCAACTTCTCTCAAATTTCCTTTTCTCCACTAAAAACTAGTTAGCTGTAGAAGAAATTAAGCACCTTGGACATACTCATTAACCACTGGAGTCCCCAGAATTATTGTGGCTATCAGTCATGCCCATGGGCACTATGGGGGAGAGGCATAAGGTGTGACTGTACATTAATGAGATGGATGATTTCCAAGTGGCTTAACAGCAGAGAGGGGGAAAAAATAAACACAGTGAAGAAAAAGGCGCCCTGGCTGGCATAGCTCAGTGGATTGAGCGCGGGCTGCGAACCAAAGTATCGCAGGTTCGATTCCCAGCCAGGGCACATGCCTGGGTTGCAGGCCATGGCCCCCAGCAACCACACATTGATGTTTCTCTCTCTCTCTTTCTCCCTCCCTTCCCTCTCTAAAAATAAATAAATAAATCTTAATAAATAAAAATAAAAAAAAAAAAAAAAAAGAAAAAGGCGCAAGCCTGCCATAGCACCTGGCTATCCATAGCTGAGTCTCCAACCAATTATTCAAACTGCTCACAAAGTACACCCCTAAAATTACTCAGGTGGGACCACATATATAGCTTTTTTAACTCCTTCCCCAAGCACAGAGTACAGGGCTAAACAAAAACTGCACAATGAGTGGAGTTGTTTAGACTAACTCCTAAGTGTCCACTTACGCAAATAGGCAGTCCAGCGAACTCTGAGTTTACAGAAGGATAACCCACCCCATTCTTCATTAACGCTCTCCGGTTCCAACACGTCCTTCCCTCCCCAACTCCTCATGGCAGATCCTGTTGCTCTATCATCTGCTTCCACCTCACTTTGTTCACATGTTTTTGTTCAGATCTTTCTACTGACATTTACCACACTGACAACATTTTTCTGCTTACAAATCTGCCTTGATCCGTGAATTCTAAGCTCACGAAAAGAGTTACTACACATGCTGAACTACAGTGCTGAAACCTCCTGTCACTTCTTAGCCACTAATAATCAATATGCTTATAACTCACTTTAAAAAGTCACTTCTCTGTTAAATCTAAGCAGACTATAATCAAAGGAAAATTAACAAGTTTCTAGAGTAACTTGACTACCAGCCCCAAACTGAAAGTAAAATCTAACAAAAGAAACACTCCAACCCAAGAGAACCAAAAATCCTCACACAGCCCCTCCTGTCACATTCTGTGATTCCGGGGTTTCCCCCTGCATGAGGCTGCCATGTCCTGTGACGCAAGCACAGCATCAACTTCAGAAAAGGGAACACTGACCATCCTCCAAGACCATTTTCATTGCATCCAGTCACATACTTCCCAAACACAATGGCAAGACTGAAAGAAGGAAGTCTCAGACACCAACGGTCTGAGTGAGGACATCTTTTCAATTTGCAGTTTGCTCAAAGACAGACATTGAAAAAAAGCAAGAACAAATTAACCATTCATCTTGGGAATGCATCCACACCAAGAGAAGGCATTCTGACACCACAATTAACAAAACATGGAACCCACCAAAACATGTAACATGTTTATCCAATTCTGGAGCTCCCTTTCTTACAAATTGCTCAACAAAGAAAACACTCTACCTGTAATATTTGTATAGAGTCTACTTCCCAGCGTCATTCTGCACATCACCATCTGTATTTCACTGCGTTTCTACTTATGTAGGGGTATCTTTTTGGTTGATTACCATCGGAATAAAAGCTACTATTTCAGGGAAAGAAAAAGCAAAATGATCGTGTTCCTCTTCTATAGTTTTACTGTGCAACTATTTGTCAGTTCTCATTTTTTTGTTTTCCCCTCATTTTAAAGCTCCTTCACACGATTAGCAATTCGGTTCTACCACAAAATACAGTTTTAGAAAGGAAAAGCAACTTTACAACAGTTTAAATATGCCCCCTGTCAAAGTCTATTTACATAATACAAATCTGAAAGACAAGTTCCAATTACACACCAGCCAGCACAGTGCTGACTGAAAGGAAGACTGGTTTTGACGGCACAGTGAGCAAGTCAGAGAGAAATCTGGGAATAAAGCGTAAGCTAATCAAGACCAAAATATAAAATAATTACACCTCCCTTCCCTGCTTTTTGGGCTAAAACAGGTACTTGTATTTCCATGTCCATTGAGGTGGCAAAAATGAAAGAGAAAATAATGAGTTTAATGATTATAACAAAGTATAGTGAGTATGTGTGTGTGTATATACATATATATACACACACACACACTCTTCAGTAAAAAGGCATAATGTGTAATGTAAATAAAGGTATGCATATAATTTCAAAACAAGTTTGCAAAGACAATGTTAAACCATCTTAGCAGTAGAAGGTCAAGTTGCTTACACATGTGGGACACTGAAAATACAAACGCTTGCGAGGTTCTCCCGGGTCAGCAAAGCGCCAAGTAGAATGCAGCATGTTCTGTGGAAGATTCCCAACAACGGGCCTGACAACACGCACTGCTCTTCTCACCACCTAGGGATGAAACTGTGGCAACTCGTGTTCCTGTGCAAGGTGTCAGGGCCAAGTGCTGCCCCCTTTCTCGGCCGGTGCACGCACACTTGCTTTCTTCTGGGTCACCTGATGTGCTCAGCAGAATAACCCAGGAGCCTGGGATGAGACAGGCAGTGCTAGACACTTCCACATGACTTCAATGCCATTCCCACTTCCTTTTCTCCCAATGGGAAAACGTCTTTCTGATCCAAAATAATACTTTCAGATGATCTAAGAGTTCTGCATCCCTGGATGAAATCAAGAAGGGTAACTAACACAAGCAGTAGCCTCTGACCTAAAACCATCCTAGAAATCTCCCCAACCCTGAGCTACATTTATGCTACATTACCTACTACTAATTAATCTATGAGAAATTAAGCCTGTAGACTCCCAGTAAGGGCCTATTCTGAAGTTCTGCTCATCTTCAACTCAACAAAAGTACAAACACCACAACTGAAACAGGCGAAGAAGCTGAACAACAGGCGCTCTTCCAAATGGCCAATACACACGAGAAGATGCTCAATAGCACTAGTCATCAGAGAAGTGTAAATCAAAATCACAGTGGGACACCACCTCGCCCCCAGTAGGATGACTATTTTAAAAAAGTACAACTGCTGGAGAGGATGAGGACGCGGAGAAACTGGGACTCCTGTGCACTGCTGATGGGAATGAAAATGGTGTAGCCGCTCTAGGAAACAATATGGTCGTTCCTCAAAAAGTTAAAAACAGAATTACTATATGACCCCAAAGTGACTGGCTCTTTCAGGACCTCACCCATATTATGCTGTTTCAACTGTTTGCTGAACAGAATCCCAAAGAATCGAAAGAAGGGACTTGAAGAGATATTGCAAACCCATGTTTGCAGCAGCATTATTCACAGCAGCCGGTGGGTAAAGTCATTCCAGTCTCCATCCATGGATAAGTTAATAAACAAAATGTGGTGTACAAGGTCTGTCTGGGAAAAGTCCAGCCATTGTTAATAAAACGAGAATGATTTGCGTGACATCAATGTAACCTGGGAGGCAAGGACAGCGGGCTGGAATGCGCATGGGTGAACAATGAGGACTTCACTGTACTAGTCAGTGGGGGTGGCAGATGCCGCTGAGTGAGCAGGTGTACTGTGTGGCTGTCACCTTCAAAGTGGCTGAGTAGAGCAATGAATTTGCATCAAATTTTGTGTTAAGCTTAAACACTCTTCTGCAGAAACTATCTGAATTATTAAGAAGGCTGCAGCTATGGGCAACTGGTGATTGGCAGCTTTATCGTGACAGCATGAATACTCATGCATCACATCTCGTGCAGAGTTTTTTGGTGAAACATCAAGTCACCGAGGGTGACTCAGCCCCGCTACAGTCCAGATTTGGTTTCCTGAAACTTCTGGCTTTTCCCAGAACAAAAATCACCTTTGGAAGGGAACAGATTTCGGACCCTCAATGAGATTCAGGAAAATATGATGGGGCAGCTGATGGCAATGGGGAGAACTGTGTGAGGTTCCAAGGTGCCTACTTTGAAGAGGACTGAGGCATCACTGTCCTATGCACAATATTTCTTGTATCTTACATCTTCTTCAAGAAATGTCTCTGTTTTTCATACTACATAGCTAGATACCTCTGGACAGTCCTCACATAAATACAGTGTTAATACTATCCATCTTAACAGGGAAGGATATTCTGACACACTGATGAAACTTGAAGACATTATACTAAATGAAATAAGCCACTCACAAAACACTGTAGGATTGCACGTATATAAGGTATCTAGTAGAGCCAAATTCTTAGAGAAAGAAAGTACTTGTAGAATGGTGGGGGCCAGGGGCAGATGTTGTTTAATGGGTACAGAGTTTCAGTTCTGAAGACAGATGATGGTGATGGTCACACAACAATATGAGTGTGCTTAATACCACTGACCTGTCCACTTAAACATGATTCAGATGGCTGGCAAATTTCATTATGTGTATTTCACCAAAATTAATTTTTTACCTAAAAAATTAAGATTACTGGCATACAGTAAGCAAGCAATATTTTCTTCACGATGAGATGAACTCTAGAACAGACTGTGGGCAAAACCAAGAAGCTGCTGTAAAGCCTCTATTTCCTCACCTGCGGCAGTTACCTCCAGCTCCACACTAGACCATCCCAGAGTTAAGTGCAACCATGTACCTAAAACACTCCAAGGCAGACGCTCCAAAAAAGTAGCAGGTGGTATAAATGTTTTGATAAACAAGGAATATAATTTTTTACCTTTTTATTAGGAGAAATAAAAAGCACTTTAATTTCTAATAGTTTAGTTGAGAAACAGCTCATCCGCAGTTGACGTCAGGACACACCCAAGGAGTCAGCCACCACAATCACCCATTGTGCTGCGCAGTCACTTTGCAACTGAGTCAGTACTTCCCTAACCCTGAGAGAATTATACCGGAAACGAAGACAACGGGTGGATATTCATTAACACCAAATCTTAGCATCAAAAGGCAATTTCAAGATGTTTCAGTGTAGATGTTTCCAAACTGATTTCTGGCCACAGGACTTTCTTCAAAGAAAATTACAGGAAACCCCCCCTCCCCCCCCCACACACACAAAGTAGAGCTTCTCTGTGTGGGACAAGTTGGTCTCTTCCTCAGGCCCTCCCCAACCCCATTTTGCACCCTACTGTAATTCTAATGAACCCCAGGGTTTGAGACTACCTTTGGGGGGAGGGGACTAAGCAAAACAAATAAACAAAAATGGATGCACTTTACTTTTAATGGCAGAATTTGGGGGTGGAGGGAGTCTAAGTGACTTGCCCAAGGTCGTTAGCACCAAACTAAGTCTAGAAACCAAACTGACGGAATCCTACCCCCTTGTCTGACCTAGGACAAAATCAACTCTGTCCTAGGCGACAAAATGCTTTTCATCAGAACTTGCCCTTATCATCTTTAACACAGTTGGTGAGTTTCAACTCTCCAAATTAATCTGACATCCTTACTTTCTTCTTATTCTCTTATGACTCTCACATTATTCATTCTGTTACTACTTTGTTCCCCATTAGCCTTGTCAAATGTGTCCCAGAACAACTGCAGGAACACATTTAACTCCTAACACTGATATATACCAAGCCTGTTACGCTTATGCCCAGATTCGTAAGACAGGAAACAGAACGTAATGACACTCAAAGAGAAAAATTCTCTGAAATGCTAGATGCTGAAATACTATTTCTTGTCTGACCTGCTAAAAATGTTATTACTACATTTTCTGTATCTCCAAAAGGGCAGTTTCTCAAGAAAATGTTGGGATAAAAATGACTAGCTTCTTTGGCAAACAGATCATAGCTCAAGTTACCAGAGGGAAGAAAGAGTGAGAAAGCAGGATGGCACACTTCTGAGGTTCAAGTCCAAATAATGCGGCTATAACAGGAAAAAGTAAATAAAAAAGCTCCCCTGACCACGCCCCCCACCCCCCAAAAAAGAGCTCACCTCATTTCCAAAGCAGAGATCCTTTGGGCCAATCAGAGAGGATGTCCTCAAACACCCACTTAGAGGGTTCCTACCTCACCAAATTAACGCCCAGATAAATCAATGAAACCTGAACAGTTCAAGAATCAGGTACGCTGCGTAAAAAACTGGGACATTCCAAGAGGATCACAAAGTCCTCTCACAACTGAATAACCACCTGCCCGATCCAGGACAACATGATTGTAGTCATCATAAATCATCTCTTCTACTTCTAGTGATACATTCAGGTACTACACCAGCTCTTTCTCTAACCAGGAACAGGCTCAAGATCTGCAAGAAAACACTCTCAACAACGCCCAGCAGAACAGAGACACTACAGTGTACCACCACCCGTCTGACTTACACTTTGCGATGCAGCTGACTCTTCCTGCCTACAGTACAGACAGCCTGGACAATCATAACCCGACTGAAAATCATTGCTATCACAGCTGATACCAACAACCTCATCCTGGGCTTGTGGAAAAATGTTTGGCTGTATTTATATTTACATGTCAAGGGTTCAGTCCAGTGTTTAATTCACTTACTCTCTTGATTATTTAAACTGTATGTCAACACATGACTGTGATTTGGAGAACATATATGGATTATGCATGTTCATAACTAAATTAAATGTGACGTTAATTTTAAAAGCTTCTCATATGCACTGGGATGTGCAAGAGAATGGCCACAGACCATCTCTCATGGAGCACTCTGTGTAGCAGGAAACGTTCTGGCTATTAATCTCACCTCAAACACTTCCCTATGGAGTGAATGTGCACTGACCGCCGAGGAGCAGATCAAAACACATGACATCACTGACTCTCTTTATTTGCAAGTTTCCCCCATGTGCCTTTTAACCTTAAGAACGGATCTTAGAATCTACTCTCAGTGCTTAAGAGTAGTGACTTTGGCCCTGGCTTATGTGCTTCAGTGGACTGAGTGCCTGGGTTGCAGGCCAGGTTTCCAGTTGGGGGCATTCAAGAGGCAACAGACTGATGTATTTCTCACAAATTGATGTTTCTCTCCCTCTCTTTCTCCCTTCCCTCCCCTCTGTCTAAAAATCAATCAATAAAAGATTTTTTTGAAAAAGAGCAGTGACTTTACTTCATGAGTTTCTTCATATTCTTTTAGAAATACCGAGTTCTTTCATTTGTAATTGGTGGCCAGTACTCCATCAACTCTACCAGTAATTCCAGTATGGCACTTAAAACTTCCTTTTAAAATGCTCGATTTTTAAAAACTTCCTAAAGGTATGGAGAAATAGTAAACAGCCACTCATATTCCACCAGTGGGAAAGTAAAGGATATAAGCTTTCTGTAGCAACTCAACAGTATCTATTAAAAGCTGCTGAAATGTACACCCTTTGCCCTAGCAATTCCATTTCTGTGAAAAAGAGGTAAATTGGGAAAAAAAGATTATGTACACAGTTGTTCATCACAGCAATGTTCATTACAGCAGAAAGAAAAAAGGGAAAGAGGGAGGGAGGGTGGGAGGGAAAAAAAGAAAATACAACCTAATATTCAAAAAGAGGAAAATTAGTGAACTGAAGGTGATTCCAAAACCATAAAATGAAATACTATATAGCTATTAAAATAATTATGTAGGTTACTTGATAGCATATAAAGGGATAGTCATGAAATGTTTTATAATCTCATACTCAAAATTATATAGAATATGATGGCATATATATATAAAATATACACACACCCCTCTAAAATTTTCAAGTATGAAGATAAAAATCCAAAATTGTACTCAAAAAAGTCTAGGTAGTGTCATTTATTCTTATGTGCACTTTTTTTTTGGTATATGTGTAATTACTGAATTTCTAGAGGGACTCACTAATAAAAATATGACCAAAAAAAGTCTTTCATGAAAACTACATGATGACTTCTAGAATAAGAGATTATACAGTAGAAAGTTAACCATAAAAATAAATAAATCTACTGGCAAACTGAAAGTTACATGAAGTTCTGCCAAACAACTCACAATGAATGTCCCTTCACACAGTGATTTATTTCAGCTGTTGCTAGAAATGTTCTTGATGCATATGAAAAAAAAAAAAAAAAGAGCTTGGGCCCTAGAGTTAGACCCAAGTTCAAATCATAGTCCTGCCACATACTCTGGGACCCTGAGTAAGTTAGCTAGCCTCCACGAGTCCCAGTCTCCTCATCTGTAAGGTACGGATAATAAGAGGCCCCACTTCTTAAGGGGTCTTGTGGGGATTAAAATGAAGTAAGTGCATAGAGAGCACATGGTACTAAGCTTGGCACACAGAAAGCAATAATGTGATGGCAATTATTCCTATTATTATGGTCACCATCCTATTAATCAAAATCAAACTCCTCAGTGCTTCAAGAGCAGTGACCATGTCTTACTTGTGTCCATCCCTGGATCCCTGACACCCCCCAGTGTGCAGGACACACAGCAGGCCTTCACTACATGTTTGTGGGATGGACTACACCTAAACTTAATTACTTCAGCTCCTTGAGCCTCCATTTCCTCTTCTGGCAAAATCATAGAAACACCTTGCAGAGGTGAGAATTGATCAATATAACACGCAGAGTTCAACTGAGGTCCCCGATAAATGAGAGCTCTTGTGTCCGTGAACTTGTCCCTGTAGATTTCAACAGGCATCAGATCAGGGCTGAAGGGAGAGAACAGTTTTAACATTCCCTCTGAATCTCCTTTCGTCTTGGGGTCCTGAGGTATCACTTGGATGAACCATTACTTTTGTTTGGACCCAGGACAGAAAACTCTCCACTTACGGGCACACATCCCGGTGAGCTCACTATTAAAGTGGTACTCTTCAGGCTGCCACAGGCACTTTTGGCAAAGCAGCCAAAATAGTGCTTTACCACAGAGAGGGCGAAAAAAAAGTGCGGTATTTCAGAGAATCCATGAGCTTAGGACCTAATATATACAAGTGGGGCCATGAAAAACAATGGGTTGATTGTTCTTGGGGCTTTCCATGAAGGCTTTTAAGATGATGATCTGAATTAGGAAGCAACATTTTTTATATACATTGCCGAATGAATTATTAAGGAAACACAAAATTTATAAACATATTCAATTACCTGAAGGTATTTTCTTCACGAAAATCAAATAAATGGGAATGCATTTGAAGGAAAAAAACAGATCTTCAGTGGGAAAAAAGAAATCACAAAATTCTATGGTGGAAAGGGAGGGGAGGTGAAAAAAATCTACTGACATGAAACCAAACATAATGTTTTATAAATCATAACATTCTTGTACTAACATTTAAGAGAAAAAGTCATCTGAAAAAAAAAAAGCCTAAACTTACAGAACTCAAAAACTGCACAGATCAGTAATTTGTGCAGCTTTGTTTAATTTTCCATGTCTGATTTGACAGAAACCTCAAATTTCATATGAAAGTGCTTAATATGAGGTTTATGGTCCTATTCCTGTAATGATTCTGTTGAAAGGAAAAACGACTACTCAGCACTCACTTGTCTGATTCGTACCCTGGAAACATACCAGGCCATGATTTACAGATATTTCCTGGTTTACAGCATTTTACACTGGAGTAAAAATGCCATGTTAAAATCACTATTGAGAAGTAATAGTTGGTAGTGACTTTCAAGACAACCAGAGTAAATACAGTAAAGTGAAGTAGGAATAGCCCTGGCTGGATAGCTCAGTTAGTTGGAGTGCTGTCCCTAGTATGCCAAGATTGTGGGTTCGATCCCCAGTCACGGCACTTAAAGTGGGATTAAAAAAAAAAGTAAAACAGGTAAATTTTATCATATATGAATTATATCTCAATAAAACTATTATTTTTAAAAAACGACTTGCAGAGAATGGCAAAATCTTACTGATTCTCTACAATTTGGGTAATGGGTATATAGGGATCAATTCTACTGTTCTATTTTGAGTAAGTTTTAAATTATAAAACTTTTTTTTTTATTTGGACAAGCCACACCTACACTCTCACATTAATCACCCACACGTCAGTGATGAAGCTGCTGAACAGGTTAACATGTAAAGTGACAGACACCTACGTTACCAAGCACAAAAACCAGGAAGAGAGCTACAGAGAGATTTTACCACCAGACTTGGTCAACACTGGCCAACCTTCCATTTAACATGGGAATCTCTTCCCCAGAAGGGATGATTTCACTCACCAGAACCAAACTGCAACTGATTCTAGGAGAAAAAAAAACTAAAATCTGTTTATTCTCAATAGGATTGACTTTATTAAGTCTAATAATATGCATATACTATTAATTAGACGCAGTTTTGTCACAAATTCATTCTGCTATACATCAACCCAAGTATTTCCCGAGTAGCAACTAACATACCATGCACAACTCCAGGCGCTGGGAACACAGCCACAAAAGCAGATAAAAATCTGCCCTCCAGGGATTTGTAACGTAGGACAGCTTTTTCAACCTTCTTCATCTCATGGCGCACAAACTCGTAACTAAAATTCTGTGGGACACCAAGAACTACATTTTTGCCAATCTGAAAAAAAGTAGGTATAATTTTGATTCCTTCACACCAGATGGACTGTGTTGGCTGTTGTCATTTTTTTAATTTGACAATCTAAGGGAAAAGAGGTCAGTGCCCCGGACTAAACAGTCAGGTATTGCATGTTTTAAACATTCTTGCGGCGCACCGGATGGCAATCGCTGCTCCAGGAGAAAATACAGACATACTTATCCTCACACCTCGTCAGTGAGCAAGGTGACAAATGAATCCCACTGAGTTAAGTGGAAGGGAGGAAATGACAGCGGGGAAAGACAATATGAAAAAATTAATGAGGCAACTAAGAACAGTACGACCGAAAACACCTAACTCACACAGGAAAAACAATCTTTCCTGCTAGTTGCTGGCATAGTATCTTTAAAGAATCCATTTAAAGGGGATTAAGCAAAAACAAAACAAACCGTCATAGGTAGACAGACAAGAGTATGGTCACTATGGTGATTCCAGAGGGAAATGGAGGTCGGGGAGAGGCAGGAGACGGTACAGGGGGCATAAATGGTGATGGAGAGAGACACGGCCTGGGGTGGTGAACACACAATACAGTGTACAGATGATGCTTTATAGAATGTACCCCTTAAATCTATATAATTGTATTAACCAATGTAACCACAATACATTCAATTTAAAAATCCATTTATTTCTGTAGCTTATAACTGACATAAACAACTAGGTGTTTTCAAAACAAAACTTCTATCGTGTCTAATTTATATACATAATTTACCCAGGGAAAAAAAGTCTTCTTTTTCAGAAGTAAATGTTTCCTACAGACAACCTTCAGTATAAAAGGGTGGCTTTCAACATTTCAGTTAAGTCATTATCAATTATTCATAGTTCACATATAGCATTATTCAAGGTCAGCTGTAAAAAAATCATTCAAGTTGGGAGTAAAAAGGAGAAAACTGTACTTGAACAATGATTAAAATTAAAAAAAATGAAAAAAAAAGTTACCATAAATCTTGACAGGCAAGGATTAAAAGCTGAAACCTGGGTGTGTTTAATGTCACAGAAGGGTTCAAAAGCCATCTCATCACACTTTCAGGTTTTCGGATTTTCAAGAAGTGAAGGAAAGGGGGAAAAAAGAAAGACTCAATAAAGGGAAAAGTTCAGGGCCATTCCTAGCTGGACCCATTAAAAGAGCAGATTACCATTCATGATAAGGATTTAATTAAATATACATGCCAAGCTCTGAGAATTCTTCTCCTTTCTGCCGTCACTTACTAAGATTTCTCTGGCAAGGTCAGTCAGAACAAGATTCATGAGCAGATTCCTCTGAACGACCGGGCTACACGCAATGATAAAAGGGAACCTGCATGTCCTGTCTCAGGAAGTCACCCAGACTCGGTATTTATTAAATGGTTCTATTTATTGCTCTGTATTAGAAAAAGATGTTTGAAGTATAGTAATGTGGTTGGCAACAACAGTAAGAAAATAAATCAATTATTTTCAAGTAGGAAGGAAGGAGTCGATGCAACTTTGAGGAATCCTCACTCATGTGAGAACTTCCTCTGTCCAATTTCACGTCCAAGATCACAGGCTTTATATTCTCTTGCAGCCACCCTTCTGGGGTGGAATGCAAAATGAGTCATTAACACGTATTTCACAGAACAAAGAATTCTAGGGCAGATGAGAAGCAGTCACCTGCTCAAGGTCACACAGCTGAACTGGGACCAGTGTCTCCTTCCCAATCCTTTTCCAACTACGCAACCTTGCTAAGTAAAAGCCATTTTACTGGGGGTGCAGGGGAGAGGAGATGGCATCAGGTGACAAGTGGTGGTGAGGAAACTAGCAAAGTATTCAGCTACGGTTATTATCTCCTAAACCAGGAGTGAAAAAGAAAAGAATGTTTTCCCAGAAATTAGCATGTGTAACAACTCTGTTCATTTGCCCAGAGTCTGCACCAATCACTTCCTGACCCTCAAAGCCCCCAGAGGAATTAATAAAGGACAATTCACATTGACGGGGCCACAGAAAAGAAAGCTGCAGTACAGTTCACTGAGTCACCCAAGTCTTTCCCCAGTTACTCTGAACCCCATGTCTGTCTTTCAGTCCACACAATTCCATCTCCTTTGCATGAAGCAAATGTACACACCCTGTCCCCTAAAAAATGCTTGATGTAGTAAGCCAGATTGGGCACAAAACTGGAGACTGAAAAAAGATACTTAATATTGCATGGTGTGTACCTGCATTTTTCTCAGTCCTTATCCCCCTAACACTTCAGTACTGCTAAAATGAACCTAAAAAACTGGTTTTTCAACTTCCAAAATAGGTTAAACATGAACTAATTAACTGTTTGCAAAAACACTTTGAAGATGCAAAAGAGTGTGTAACGTTAATTATTAATGTTGATCTACAAAGCTCCTGAATGTGGAAATACAATTCTATACTGGCAAGTTTCTGCTACTTTCAAGGGACAAACACAAAAGGCCTGCAGGTTTTTAAGAATTCTAGGAAAACTTTAAGGGCAAACCACAATAATTTTCTATTTAAAACAATAAAAAGCAGGAATTTTAAACTGGCTGTTTTGGACATAAGTATATCAGTGGGGGAAAATGTGACTTAAGGCATATACAATAAAACTAGAGTATGCTGATAGTCACAAAGTCTTGGATGAAAATTATACTTTACTGACCTGAGAGAAGCAAACTAAAATCTCTGATCCCCAGTTTTCTCATAAAAAATGGGGAATACTATTTTATAGAGTTGTAAGGAATTAAGATAATGCACACAAACACACAATACACAGGTGGGCACCCAGCAAGAGTTTCTTCTTCCGTCTAGTGACTCCCCTTTCTAGAAAATACCTCTCAGGAAAGAGCCTGTCTCAAAAGGTCTGTCAGGACTGGGAAGTCTTTTAAATACACACCATCCTCTTCTCTCAGCATTCACACAGCCCCATTTTGGCAGGAGGGCCCAGGCAAAGGCTTAGGTCATTCCTGTCCACTGACCCACATACATCCTTAATCCTCAAACACAGAGAGAACCTCAGCGGGGCCCCAAGGGCCTCATGTGACCAAACACACAGTGAGAACTCTACCTCTCCACTTGTTGCCTCATTTTTTTCCTACATAACTCTCAAACTGCAAGGTCACATCCAGAGTTTCTGGGTACTATTCTGAGCCTGGACACTCTGTGCACAAAATATCCAAAGAGGTTTAAAAAAACATTTCCTTACAGCTCATAAAAGGTAACAAAGTGTTTCCCCACAATGCTACCATCCTCTCCAGACTGGGCTACTACTGCAAAAACTCTGGACTAGTCAGTCTCCCTGTTTCCACTCCTGCTCTCTACATTCCCAGTGAAACCTTTGAATCACTCCTTGCTCAAACCCTTCAGTCTTCGCATCACACTTAATAGCCTGTTGGACTGGCTTCTGCCTACACACACTACATTATCTCCTTCAGTTCTCCCTTCTCATCGCATCCCAGCCTCACTAGCCTCCCCGTTCATCCGCCCTCCCGAAGCCCTTTGGACTTGATGTTCCTTCTCCGAATATCCAAGGATCTTCAAGTGGTTTGTCCCTCCACTTCCTTCAGATCTCTACTCAATTCTATCTCCTCCGAAACACTTTGTCTGACCCTCCCCCCAATTCCTGCAATACTCTTCACAGTCTTCCTAAAATTATCACCATCAGACATCACCGAAACTCTTTGTTCACTCGTTTATTTTCTGCTTCCGTAGCTGGAATGGCAGTTCTTTGATGGCAGCAATGACCTGTTATTTGTCACTGAATCCCCACCATCTAAGACAGCACCCAATGTACAGAGGGCACCCAAATATATACTGACTAAAGTAACAAGCAACCCTACATATAACAAATTCCGTATGCCCATTTTACAAAAGAGAAAACTGAACTTCAGAGGCAAAGAACTTACCCAAACCCACAGAGCAAAATGTCACCAAATGCATCTGAAAAAGCCAATACTCTGCCCAATGACATTTTGTGCCTTAAAATGAAATTTTACATGTACGCTAAAACATAAAAATGTAAAAAAAAATCATTTCTATATGGAAATATTAGACCACAATGATCTTTCTTTCTGTTCACCATCAGACCATTTCATATCTTTGATTAATCATATGTATGTACTATGTGAGTACCTCTTCAACTGGAAGATATCTACTTTTTTGGTAATCCCCAGAGAATAAGGGCTAAACTACAGGCAGCATTTAACAAATGTTACTTTGATGTTTATCCCCCAAAGATTTAATGAATCCTGTAACAAGACTTTCGGCACCACCAGTAAAGTATGCTTTATTGGGACTTTGGTTTCCAACCACGATGAAGTAACTGAACCCAGATTTATCCTGTCACACCCCTCCCTGCAACAACTAGGGAAATGGATAAAATAAATGAGCAACATCTTGAAGACACTAGGCAACCAGCAGAACAGGACTGCAATCCCTAATGGAGGGGACAGACGAGAGGAGCCCTACGACTGCACCAGCTTTCTCAGCCTGGAGGCACACACAGGACCTCTGTACAATGAGCCCACGAGCACAGGGCAGTCTAGTAGAACTGAGAATCAGACGTAAGAGTTCGGGAAGGCAGAGGAATCCAAAAACTGCAGGGCACCAGAAAGCAGAGAGCTCATGAAGGCGCTCCAGAAATCAGCACAGAGGCTTCCTTGAGTCAGTGACTAGGAAGTCATGCACGCAGACTGTAAGAAGTCTCCGAGGGCAGGCAAAGAATGACCCAAAAACTGTAAGCTAAACAATTTCAGAGCTCCCATGGGGCTGGGGGACATTCACAGTCTGACCATTCAGAGCAAAGAACATCCAGTTCTTCAATGAAACTAAGCAGGCTTCATGCCCTTAGTAATGGGGTGAAACAAGCTTAGACTACAAGCTACTCTAGACCAATCTGGAAAAGTTAAAACTAAGCTTCAGACCCTGTATGAAATAAACAGCCACATGTGGTTTAAAAACAATTTCTTATTTAAATAAGTCTCATAAGCGTCAAGTGAATAACCTGTCAATACAAAATCCAATACTCTTTAAAGCTATGGTTCTCATTCATATCAGGGAAGATTTTGCTCCCCCTCCCCCAGGATATCTAGCATTATCTATAGTCATTTTGGGTTGTCACAACTGTGGGTGGTACTACTGGCATCTACTGGGTAGAGAGGGATGCTGCTGAACATCCTACAGTGAACTGGACAGCACCCCACAACAGAGAGTAATCTAGCCCAAAATGTCAGGAAGACCAAAGTTAAGAAACCCTGCTTTAAAAGAATACAAAATCCCACAATGAGCTTAAAAGTCATCATTTCCAGAATCCAACGAGAAATCATCAGACATGCAAAGAAGAAAGAAAATGTGACCCATAATGAGAGAAAAATCATCCATGAAAATAGAAATAATGGGGTTAACAGACAAGGACTTTAGCAAATATGATGAGTATTATACATATGATCAAAAAAAATTTTTACATAAATCTAAATAGGAGACAAGTGGAAGAAATAAAAAAGATTCAGTAGCAAATTAAATCCAACAATATATAAAGACTGTATCATGGCCAACTGAAGATTATCACAAGAAAGCAAGGCTACTTCAGCATCCAACACTTAGTGTAATTCACCATATCAACAGAGTAAAAAAGAAAAAAAAATACAATCATCTCAATAGATGTAGAAAAACCATGGCATCAGTGAATAACCATTCATGATGAAAACTCTCAACAAACTAGAAATAGAACAGAACTTCCTCGAATTAATAAAGGACATCTACAAATACAAGCAAATAAACTATAAATAACATCATATTATTGGTGGAACACTGAATGTTTTCCCCTTAATCAGGAAAGGCTGTCCTCCCTCAAAACTCCTATTCAACATCATAAGGACGGGCCTAGTCAGTTCAATAAAGCAAGGGGGGGGAAATGAAAGAAATAAAAGGCATACAGACTGTAAAGGAAGAAATCAAACTGCCTGAATTTGTCAAAGATATTATTATCTATGTAGACAATCCCAAAGAATCTATGAAAAGGCTTTTAGAACTGTGTAAAGGTGAGTCCAGAAAGGCTGTGAGACACAGCGCTGGCACCCAAACCCTCTCATTTCTATATACCAGCAATGAGCAACCGGGAAACTGAAATTTTAAAAGAATCACAACTACACTACCTTTTTTCGTACTCTTCTGAAATATTCTGACATGCTTTGCTCACTCTTTATTGTGGTTTCACCTGACTTCCAGTACTGGCGTCCAGTGTCAGTCCCTGAGATTTCACAGTAACTGGGGCTATCAGCAAGCACTGTGAACTGAAACTTCTTTAGTTTCTAAAAAACATTTCACAACAAAATATGTTGTAAAAGGAAATATGAGAAGCACCAAAAGTAAAAAGTATCAATTTATCCAAGCAAGAAGGATGGCAATAGAAATTGTATAGTATTTTAATTTTATAAAGAAAACCCAATAAAGTTAGCTGGATGTTTTCCCCTTTTAGACTACGATTTGAATTTTATCCAAACCACTGTCTAACCAATAAAATTACAAAACAGCACAGTATTTGTACAGTGATTTATCCCATGTGTTTTTTGCAACAGCAGCACATAGCAGACAAGATTAATATTAAGTTCACTTTATTTTATAACTAAGGATAGTAAGTCTGAGGCAGATGAAGTGGCTTGTTCAAGGACACACGGCCAATAAAGTTTGCATCTGAAGTCAGGTATGTGGCTCTGTATCATGTGCTCTTTTAGTAGCCATCACCATCAAGAATCACCTGGGTCCTGTGGAATTCTTTACATAACCTCTAGGTGTTCGTCCCTAACATGACATCTTCAGCTGTCTAAAAGACAAATTAACTACAGTGTGACATACTTTCTTAATTCCTAACTGTTCAGGAATAACTGGCCATTGGGGTGGTAGAGGCTATCGACAAATACAGGTGTATGATGTAATCTGAAGCCAAAACTGAAAAGGGCTGACTTCTAATAGAAGAGCGCACGGAGTGATATAAATCATGAATCATCACACCTGTTCCTTCACCCCCCCCATACCCACATCACACAAACACACTGACATCCACCTTCCCCATCATCTTCTACTTATTATGTCCCGGTCGATCTGGACTACAAGACCATACATGAGAGTACATGGGAATGAAACAAACTTTCTTCCACTAACAGCCTCCTCATCTCTCTCCATTCACAGCGTTGGGACAGCCTGACAGCGAGTGACTAAGGGGTGCTGCCTCCGAATGGACGCCTGTCCCGACCAGTAATAACCAAGTCTGCTCAAGTTCAAGTAAATGTTAACTTTCAAAAAGGGATTATCAAAAATCCAAGTCTGTTCATCTGACTGTGTCAAGAATGTTTTCCCCCTCAATCTGTGAGTGTGATCAAATATAATTTTTAAAGGCTTATTATAATCCTTCATAGTTAAATCCTTATTTTATAAAACAACTAATGGATCACCTTATGTTTAAAGAAATCCTCATTTATAAGATACAAAGTAAAACATAAAATCCTTATTTTATAAGAAAACTAATGGGCCCTGGCTGGTATAGCTCAGTGGATTGAGTGCAGGCTGCAAACCGAAGGGTCGCCGGTTCGACTCCCAACCAGGGCACATGCCTGGGTTGCAAGCCAAGTCCCCAGTGGGGGTGTGCAAGAGGCAACCACACATTGATGTTTCTCTCCCTCTCTTTGTCCTTCCCTTCCCCTCTCTCTAAAAATAAATAAGTAAAATCTTAAAAAAAAAGAAAGAAAACTAATGGAAATATGAGATTCAATACACAAAAATGTCCACTGCAGGTTAGTATTTCTAGAATGTATAGCTTCCATTTGGTTTTCTGAATATTCTAAACTGAGCTGGTGTGACTCATTCAAATCACTGCTTCCTTCCGCAAAAGGTGGCACCTTCAAAAAATGTTATATTGAAGGGGAAGTGAGTGATTTGTTCACGTCTCTGAACTGTACTAACAACACCATATTAACCCTCACTCCAGTTCTATCTTAAGCAAGTTGGAGAAATGTGGTCATAATCCATATCTTTTACTAGTAAAAGTAATCCATTACTAGTAAAAGTAATCTATTACTTTCAAGACTAAGGTAAAATAAGGAAGGGAAGCTGATACTGTCTAAGTAACTGACATATCCTATTACAAATGTTGAAAACATTCCATTTCCTAAACGCTGTAAATGCATGGAGTTCTACCCAACGAAGCCACTCTGCAAGTCCCACTCAAACACTAACAAGTGACTGAGAAAGCAAAAGTTGTTTCTATTAACACTGAGTCCAAGTAACACCTTTAAAATCCTGCATTTAATTAAGACTCAATTCTCAGGATTCCTTATTTGTGAAATGGCTAAACTTCTATAATCAAAGCTTCGGACTTTTAAAAATGCATTTTAAGTTATTTAAAATTTATCAAAATTATTATCATTACAACGACCAGGTAACAGACACCTGCTTAATGTTAGGCACACAATTCCATTTATTCCTAAAAACACAGTAAAGTAGCTACTACACCTTCCATGACAGAAAAGCCAAGCTCTGAGAAGTTAAATGACCTGCTAAAGGCTATACTAGTCAGTGGCAGTATGGGGATTTGAACTCAAATTTACCTACCTTCAAAGAAGGTCTGTTCTTCTAAGCTGTGAAGAATACACAGAGTGCGAATAAACTTGTCCAGCGATCTTAATAATTTCGCCAAAGGACGGGGACAAAATTTCTAAATCAGAACCACTTTTAGAAATTCATAGTGCACTATATAAACCTCCTAGCTCTTCAAGAATTAACAGAGTAAAAAGAAAAGTTAGAAACCTTTTTAAGTAAATTCCATCAGAGATCTGCAAGTGAACTGTCACTTTGTACAAGTCCCCAGAGTTAGTGGTTCTGTGTGCACTAGCACTAGTGAGCACAAAGCACTTCACCCAATTCAAACACATACTGAACACCTGCACTGTGTTAAGATTCCTTCCTGGCAAAGAGGGTACAAAGTTAAATAGTAAGACCCAACAAGCCTCATGGAATCAGACTAGAGGAGTTCACTTCTACTACATAATAGTTACCATTAGTTAGGCAAATAAATCAAGCATGACAAACTCTAAAACAAAAGTATGTACAGCATGCTATCACAATCGAGAGAAGGATAGCAACTGGCCTATTTGTCACATTATGTTGTGATAGTGGGTGTTTACATTTTCTCCTTCCCTGACAGCTCCTTCCAACCCTGTCAACCTCATGCCCCACAATCCCCCTGCACAAGGTGCACACGACCAAACAGGAAAGCCTTATAAACAAGGACTGTGACTCCTGCAAGTGACCTTGTTGGTCCAGTTCTAAAGTACAATGCTTATTATTTGTTGATATATGCATTATACTTGATATAAACATTAAAGAAAAAGGTACAAACAATGCTTATGACATAAGGATGTAATTTTTCTTTGGCTTTGTCAGGTGAAGAAACTTGGCTTTTTAAAAGCAAAATGAGGCCAACCAAGCAGAAAAACCCGCAACACTTCTCTACATTACTCATTTAACATGAGAAATAAATCAAAGCAAACTGACACACACACTCTCTCTCAAATTTCTTTTAAATTTAGTAGATGGCAGAGGGATGTAACAACTGATACTAACCATCCTAGTCATTTTGTCCCGCTACGAATTTGATCGACATTTAAGCCAGTTCTAGTTGGAGTATTTAAACACAATTATTCTCACATGATAAGCTACACAAACCAAATTCAGCAGACTCATGAACTCAAAACTTAACAACAAGGCTTGTACTTAATGCAGTCTGCAAATCCCAAAGAGACCAGGAAGGACTACAAGAACTGTTAACAGTGATTTATCTCAGCTGATCCTAACTCCTTTACAAACTTGAAAAGAAAATCACCTTTCAAAACAGCAGTATTTGTCCTGATCTGGGCAACCCAATGCTCTAGAAAAAACAGAATTAAGTTACTTCTTCTGAAAATAAAGTGACGGGGAATATTTTTTTTAGGGCACATTGCTTTTTCTTTTATTTCTATATGCCTGGGGCAATAAGCTCTCAAAATAATTTCATTGAATGCAAAAGCTGACAATGAACCCCAGAAATACAATCCAACTTGCACTGTGAATCCGAAGTTCACAGTAAGGTAAATGTGATGGAACCATTTTGCTCCAAGAACTATTTCCAAAAATCAAAAATTAAAAAATATATATTGTTTCTTCTGATGAAAAAAACATTTTGATGGTTTTCCCCATATTGTTTTTAAGCTCTTCACATAATCGCTGACTTTGAAAAAGAAGTGTCCGTAAGCCATATTGACAAAAAATAAAAGTTTTGGTTGGTCTCAAAATAAGGCTGCAGTTTAAAGCGGTATACTGTGGAGTCCGTTGCCCGGGTATCCCCTCAGCCCCACGTCTCCGACCCGCAAGGATCCCCGGCCGCGCCCCCGGGAGCGGGCTCCAAAAGCGCCCCCCGACGGCGGGCGCGGCCAGGCGTGTCTACCGTCCGCCCCAGAGAGCTGCTCCCTCGCGTCCCTAGCACTTGTAAGCGGACTCGGTCGAACGAGAGGGACCTACGAAGCAGCCGACGCTCCGTGACCCCTGCGGAGCCGCCGAGGGAAACGCAGGGCTAAGGGTCCAGGTCTGGAAGGATGTGTGGAACGCCCCCCAAGTTGGGCTGCTGGCCCCAAACCGCGCGCCGTGGCCACGAAGCAGACAATGCGGGAGGTGGGACGCAGCGGGAGGAGGGGGCAGTAGAGCTGGGGGGTGGGGCGGAGGCGCTCCGCCACCGCCCATTCATCCCAGCCGGTCTGCTCCAGCGCCCCCTCCCCGCCCCCGCGGTCCCTTTTCCCCTCCCCCTCCCCGAGCAGCGGTCGCAGGGGAGGGGCCGGCGCTCCCCGCCCGACCCCTCCTCAAATCAGAAAACTTCCCCCAACTCCACCAACTAAGTTACTCTCTCACCGTGCGGCGCCCGGGGATCCCCCACGGGCCGATTCAGAGCAGCTCCGCACCTTCGCCGCAGATAAAGACAATAGGCAGCCGCTCCCCCGGCGGCGACGGCTTGAGACTGCGGCGGCGGAGGCGAGGAGCAAGAACGGCGGTCTCCGCAGAGCCCAGGAGCTTGTCCACAGCTGCTGCTCAGACTCCGCGCTGCCCCTGCACACAACCAAAGTCCGCCCGCGCATGCGCCGCCAGCCGCTTGGGGATGGGCGGGCTACCAGGGAGGGCAGTAATGCCGAGCCCTCCCGTGAGTAAGCGCGGAGCCAAGGGTTTAGAGCTGAGATTGCACAGCAGAGCTGCCCGTCAAACTCCATGAGACCAATAGAGAGGCACCTGGGCGGTGCGCACAGGTTGCTAAGGAAAGCTGAGGTTACTTGCCGCTGCGGTGCAGCTGCAAAGTGATAGCGAAGTGATCAAAATGGGGTGGTTGGCTTGGGCTGCCCTGGAAAATGCCCACCCACCCTCTCGTCTCCGCCTTCCGGAAACCGCCGTTCTTCTGTGTGCTGGTGCTTACCTGCACTCTTCGCACATACTGAAATGATTTACTCTTCTATTTCCCTCCACTTAACATCGGAAGGTGGAGTTTAGTGAGCTCTGTGTCCAGTGCCTAGTAGAGCTATTGCTGGGTATTCAACAAGTGTTTTACATAGATGAATGGATGGATGAATCTATAACCGCATCAGGATTGTGACAATGTATTCCAAGAACTTTAGGCTACTCAATCACCACAAAAATCATACAGTCTTCGAGTTGCAAAGGACCTCAGAAATCTGGTGGCATTTGAGAAACAAGATGTGGTCTGTTGGTACAGGAAGAAACTAATTCGTCAAATAGAAAGTTATTTTAAAAAATGAGTCTACTGCCCTGGCTGGTGTAGCTCAGTGGATTGAGCGTGGGCTGCGAACCAGGCATCGCAGGTTCGATTCCCAGTCAGGGCACATACCTGGGTTGCAGGCCATGTCTCCCAGCAACCGCACATTGATGTCTCTCTCTCTCTCTCTCCCTCCCTCCCTTCCCTCTCTAAAAAAATAAATAAATAAAATCTTAAAAAAAAAATGAGTCTACTTAAAGACAAATATGGAAAAGTGGAAACACTTATGCAGTTCAAGGACTTGCAAATTGATAGTTATTGAAGTATGTATTTCAACAGTATTGAAGTGTTTAGGGGCTAGAAGAGTTATTGACAGTGTAGGGTGCTAGAAGCGTTCTGTATTTTGATCTGAATGATGGATCACAACAATATAGACATGTGAAAATTCACCCAGCTGTACACCTAAGATTAGTGTACTTTACATGTACTTAGACATGTACTTTTATGTCAGTTTTTTTTTAATTGTGGTAAGGGTATGGCCCAAAAAATGCAAAGATGCAAATGACTTGCCATTTTGGAAACCCTGATCCAGGCAAGCACCCCATCAGTGACTGAATACTTGAAAGGGGGGTATTGCGAATACTCACTGTGTATGCCAGGCACTTCCATTTTTAAGTAGCTCTAAACCTCAGAAATGATACTAGCCTTGAGCTGAAATTTGCTTCCCCAGAAGTGGACCTGGTTCCCACAGAGATTTTATTAGTTCACCCTCACAGAATGAAAAACCAATACCAAACATTTCCAGTGCTTCACATGAAATCTTCCCAACCACCTCATGGTGCTGCTCACCCTCCTCCACACTCACTCTAACCTGTCCTTGTCAATATTTAGAAGGTGGCACAGATAGAGAGGACTCCTAGACTCCTAGATCCTCAATTCTACCACAAAGGAGCTCCTCGAAGAACCTAGTCTCCTGTAAAATAAGAGAGCTCACCTAGGAAATGGCTTGGACCCCAACTTGTGATAATACTGTGGTCTTAAGAGTCTGGCTGATCTGTTACAGAGGCAGCAGCAAATGTTACCTTGCCATCTTTCTAATGACTGCTGACAGCATCATTCTCTGCTTCCTGCCTCATTCCAGAATGTATACCTTTCCAGTGGGGTACAGAAAGGGTCAAGAGTCCAGCACTTCTCAGGGTTTACTGTGCCCACAAATCACCTGAGAGATTCTGTTAAATGGAGATTCTGGCTCAGTAGGTCTGGGGTGGAAACTGGGAGTCTCCATTTCTATCACCCCACCCCCAGCTGGTAGTGCTGCTAGTCTGGGACCCCACCTCAAGGAGCAGCTGAGACAGCTGAGTCCTCGTCTTCTTTGGGAAAGTCTTGTCTGCGTGACTGTTACTTTCTCATCCTTCAGGCATCAGCTCTGATGTCCCTTTTCAGAAAAGACATCCCCAGCCAGACTCACTGAAATAAGCCACTCTCGCTCAGTCCCTCTCATTCATGTTTTTCAATTTTTTTTCATAGCATTTATCCCAATCTGAAAGTATCTTCTTTATTTTGCGTTAGTTGACTATCTCCCCTCCTATAATGTAAGCTCCCTGAAGTCTGTTTTGTTTACAGGTTCTCTCTCTCTCTCTGTATCTACAATAGTGCCTGTAGGAACAGTAGGAACTCAATTAAGTTTTGCATGAATGAATTTGTACAGAAAGAGCTACTATGAGATGCTCTCAAACTGAGGGTCCCTGATATTAAAGATTTGTTCTTCCAAAGTACACCAAATATCTCTACCCAGTGTGCCCCATTTCACCACAAAGAGATGTGGAGTTCAGTAAATTTCTCACTTTCAGTGAGTTTACAAATTAGGAAAGATGCCAGGGCCTTAACAAACAGATTTTGTATCTCTGAATTACCTCTCCAGTTGACTTTTATCTCTCTAACTGATATACATAGGTTATGATACCTAAAAATATCACAAGGATAAACCCCATTTTACAGAGAGTGCCTGGAAATGCCAAAACAAAGGAAAGACAATACCATTGTGAGAACACAAATTTCTCTGGAGACCCATGGTTCCTAAACTGTCCACTTTTGTAAAAGAAGCAGCATCAAAACAAACTTGTCCCAGAGCTCTCTTCCTTCACAACAGTGACCATGTTATTGCTTTTGTGATACAAACAGCTCCCTGATGTCATTTTGAGGGAGCTTCCACGTTTAGCCCCTTGCTTGCATGAAGTCAATTTTACTGAGACCTCAATTCCAATTCCATAGCTTCAGCACATGATCACACCTGAGGCAATCAATTCATCTTATCTACAGGCAAAAATGATTAGTTGATTAGTTGGGCACAAGGCCCAGACAGACCAGTCAGGGTTAACAGAAGTAAATTCTACTCTCTGTTTGAACTCTGAAAGTAGATGACTTATTTTGAACTGGAACATTCAAGGATATGCTTCTCAGCCATCTTTTCTAAAGATCGCATTTATTTGTTTTTAGAAGGGAAGGAAGGGAGAAAGAGAGGGAAATAGCAATGTGTGGTTGCCTCTTGTGTGCCCCCTACTGGGAACCTGGCCTGAAACGTAGGCATGTGCTCTGACTGGGAATTGAACTGTTGACTCTTTAGTTCTCAGGCTAGCACTCAATCCACTGAGCCACACCAGTCAGGCCTCAGCCATCTTGTTACCATGAGGAAAGAATCTCTTCAGATAGAGCCAGCATAGTGGAAAGGTTGAGAGATAAATAAAAACAATGTTTTGGTGACACCTACTGAACCATTGAATCCAGCAATACCTGAAGCTTCAACAACACATAGACTTTTCAATTAAGGAAGCCAATAAAGCCAGAGTGGAAGTGTCTGTCACTTTCATCCACAAGAGTTCTAACTGATACATGATTCGTGAGCTGATGATTCCTGGTCAGTCGCCTGACCAGCTTCTCAACTCAATTAGCAAATAGCTTTTGAGAGTTTTCTGCGCCCCAGGCCTTAGAGATAGTCCTGGCATTAGAGGCAAAGGGCAAAGTTCCTTCCTGCCTTTAAGGAACTCACAGTCATCTAAGGGAAACCAGTCAGGGAAACCAGCAAGACATCAGAAATGTAAGTGCAGTGGGAAAGGTAGGGGGTTAGGGGCACAAAGAGGAGGATACATACTCAGAGGATGAAAGTTCAAGGGCAGCATCTCAGAGGACATGACAGATAAAGTAGGTCTTGGAAGACAACCCAGTGAAGAACAGTGGAGGAGTGTAGAATCCTTGGGTATATGTGTGCACAAGTAGCAGAGGGCCTTTCCAGAAAAAGGAAGAGCAAATACAAACATATAGACTATGTTGGAAATGCAACACACACAAGAAACTGGAGAGAAACAGGTAGCAGGTGAAACTGAAGGAAGGCAGGCAAAGCCAGGTTACACTGCTTTGCTAAGGTGCAGTGTTCATTCTGAAAGGCCAGGAGAAACCCTCAAAAGATGTAAGCAGTCTGTTGAAAATAGATTTTCATCTTAGATCACGCTAGCATCATGTACTTAGACTGGATTTAAGTGGGGGATGAGGATGAGGGTGGCGGACAGAGGAATCTCTAAGAGACACCTGGCTCCAGGTAGGAGGTTTTGCAGTCCAGAGCGAAGTTTTCACTTCTTAAGTGGCAGAGGGAAACTTTCTTCCTTCCTCAGTGTCAAGCCCAATGCTGTCCAGTAAAAATATATGGTGAATCACATATGTGTTTAAATTTTTCTAGTAGCCACATTTAAAAAGAAAAAAAAAAGTAAAATAAATTTTAAGGATATTTTATTGCATGAAATATACATCAACTATTATCTTTTTAACATGTAACCCATATAAAATATATTGAAATATTTTACATTCTTTTTATCACACTAGTCCTCAAAATAATCCAGTGGGTATGACACCAACAGCACATCTCAATTCAGAGTAGCCATATTCCAAATGCTCAAAAGCCACATTTGACTGGTGGCTGTCCTACAGGTCAGCTCATTTGGTCCATTGATTCTGATACAGCCTCTATCTTGGAGTTGGTTTCAAACCATGGCATGTACCTGGGGCCGTAATTTCCACACTATGCCTCCTTCACTTGCATGAACTCATTTTTTACAACCCTGGACTGGTGCTATTTATCCCACTTCTTAAAGTAATTCATTAAGTAATCTGTTCAAAATCACATAGCTACCTGATTGGCACAGCTTATCTTCCAAGGGTTGAAAACTAAGGGAAAGACAATAAATCCAATTTAGAATAGCACACTGACTGGGTCTTCCCTCACCAGGGCTCTCCTTCTGCATTCAAAATTGTGAGTGCTCAGCCTATCCACAGTAGATGCTCAGTAAAGGGCTAAACTAATCCCTTGTTTAGAATATATTCCTGTAATACGTTTCAGAAATTCTGCAGCACAAATGAAACAATGTCAAAGAAAAGAACTAGAATTACAGGCTGGGTTACAGATGATAAATGTATAGTAAATGGCATTTATTATCATGATTATTACCAGATCAGACAATATTAACATGTTTAGGGACATTGATGTATATTCATTTCAAACAGTCATCTAGAAAGGTTATGCTGGTTTATGTCCTTGCTGTTAGGGTGTGAGAGTACCTAACCTCTCTGATTTAAGTTCTTCTGGTACTAGACAGAAAGGCCAGAGCTCTGAAAGTAGCCAGGCCTGGGTTTGGACCCCGGATGCTCAAGTTCATTGTTTGTAAAGTGATCACTCCCACCTAATAGCCATACAAATACACAAAACGCAATGTGCATAACCCTTATCGTGTTGCTTGGCACAATGTAAGTGCTCCACCCACTTTAACTTTCTCCTCAACTTCCCCCTTTACTGACAATTAAAAAAATACAGTCCAGGTATAGATCTGATTATACAGAAAAAGTGCTACTGGAGAAATATCGGAAAACATGAACTCTGCCACAACTGTAACAGAAAATTTCCAACAAAAAGTGCACATTGTCATGTATTGTCATGTATTGACTCCCCCAATAGATATGGCAGCCACCTAGCCTCCTGCTCTCAAGAGATTCCCTAGCCTTTAATTAATATATGCCAGATATACCACTTAGTGATGGAACAATTTATTTAATTTCTGAAACCCTTGCTTTTCTCCATGATGGCCTTTTCCAGTAAAAGGTTTGCTTTAAGTCTGCTCATGGGATCAAATTAAGCTTCTAAAGTCAATATATTTCCGATGGTAGAAGAGTTAGGGGCTCTGGGGTTGATGAAAGGAAGGGAATCACCAAAGCCTCAGGATTAAGGAAACACCCTGACCTCAAAAATAAGTTATTGCCATATTTCTCAGTTGGCAGTGGAGGAAATTCAATTTTAGGATGTAGAAGAGTCCAGAGACTTCCTCCCAATAACTGCAAAAGAAAGCCAGAGTCACTTTTTTGGGGTAGCATTATTTTTTGATTTGGTCAGGTTGGGCTCGGTGTTTACTTTAAACGGAGGTTCCAATGGAGAAGATGGGGGCTGTTACTCTGATTATGGAGAGATTTATGGGCTGGCTCAAGGACTGCACATTTCATCCGATTGCTTTTCTCTTTATGCCCAGCCTTTTCCAGTTTACTCAGCTGCTCTCATAATTATCCCCAATTATTTATAATGGTAGGTTTCTGAAGCTGGAGTTAGAGAAACACCATGTTTTTTTGAACCTTAAACCCTCTTCAACAGAAATGTACTCCAACAGCTCATGTGAGACCTAAACTCAGGTTTTATTGGGCAGATTTTGAAAAATTTTTGTTTTCATCTCTAATACAATATTTTACCCCAAAACTATATGAAACTTGTAATATTAAAGAACAGAAATCCTTATTTGCACATATCTGTTACCAATAACTACAGTTTCAGTACAGCTTAAACTATCTTTTCTTTCTTTTTTCTTTTTTTAAATCAATGGAACGAATATAGCAATTTTTTTTTGTTTGTTTTACAATATATAAACTCCCAGATATGTAAGTACCTCAGAAAAGAGCTGGTCAATTAGAATATGATTGAGTCAGAATCTTATTTTTTCCTACTTTTTATTAACCAATGTACAGTTCGTATGCAAACGTCACCATTTGTCCCAATAAGGATCTTTAGCACTGTGCTTGTTTTTCTCCTAGAAGATCTTATCAAGGCCCATGCGTTGTGTTTATTAATAATGTCTCTTTAGACTCCTTCAATTTAAAAAGGTTTCCTTATCATTTTTCCCTTCCTTTTTCTTTTGGTCTTCCATGACATTGACTTAGTCTAGGCCAATTGTCTTGTAATTTGTTGTATTGTACAACCTGGATTTCTCTGATTGGTTCATCACTGGTAGAATCAGGTTAATTTTTTTTTTGCAATAAAAAATAGGTGACATTATATCCTCTACATCACATCATAACACAAGGGTTTGCTTGGCCCGTATTAAGTTTCTTTTAAGGTGTTTTCCTTGAAACATTAGTTTCTGGAGGTGTTCTTTAGAAAAACATTATCTGTTTAAGGGAATGTAAAAAATGCCTTTATTCTATATTTCTTCCCTTGCTGTGCATAGTATCATCACATATTAATGCTCTGAGAAATATTACATTAAAAACTGCTTAGTTTTGTCAATTCCGTATTTGTCAAACTTGTTTGATCGTGAAACCATTTTCTCTTGGAAAGCGCATTAGTATTTCATGGAGGAAAACTGAAGTACTGTGGACAGAAGCAGGTGGGAGGATGCTGGGAAGGCGAAATCCACAGATGCTCGTCTCAATCACCTTCCCTCCGAAATTCATTTTTTAAAAGATTTTATTTATTTATTTTTAGAGATAGGGGAAGGGAGGGAGAAAGAGGAGAAAAACATTGATTTGTGAGAGATACATCAACTGGTTACCTCTTGCATGCCTCCAACTGGGGAGCTGGCCCACAACCCAGGCATGTACCCTCACTGGGAATCGAACCTGTGACCTATCAGTTTGCAGGCCAGCACTCAATCCACTGAGCCACACCAGTCAGGGTCCACATTCATTTTTTTTGTTAATTTCCACCCTTCAGTAAATGTTACCAGGTAGGCTAAAACCTGTAAGACCTCTGATACCTTCCTCTGCCCTGCCCCAAGCAACCAGACTAAAGCAAATGCTTTTGATTCTCTAGCTTCACATGGCAAAACATGTCCTCTGGCTTCTTCTCTCCTGCCCCTGTTGATATGCTTGCCTGTGCTCAGAATATACCTCCCATTGCATCTCCTCCTGGCTGATTCCGCAGGGCCTGAAAGCCAGCTCAAGAATATCACAGCCATGAAGCTCCCAACTTGGGAGGAGTCAGGTTAGTCACCAACTTACAGGAAGATAGTTTTTTGTCTCACTTTTATCTGAGAGTTGCTCTCACAGTCAGATATAGCTCTAAAGACCTTCAAAGCTTAGGAAATCATGAAAGATACAGGCTGAAAGCGGGCCCTGCACTTCTCTCTTTCCTCCATCTACACATTCATGTCCTCTCACACAAAGCAAGTGCCTTGCAAATGCCAAAATTGCCTAAATACAGAAACCTATTCATCTCCAACTTTGGCATCAGGAATGTTTTTAAGATTTCACACCTGGCCCTGGCCAGGTAGCTAGCTCAGTTGGATAGAACATCATCCCAATTGGCCAACGTTGTGAGTTTGATCCCCAGTCAGGGCACATACAAGAAAGAACCAATGAATGCATAGATAAGTGGAACAGCAAGTCAATGTTTCTCTGTCTCTTAAGTTTTCAAAAATTTCACATCTACATCTCAGCTTGTGAAACTTCATTGAAGTTTATAAAAGAGCTATTTGATTTTGTTTTCTTTCCCCTTTCTGGCTTCACTTTGATGGGTCTGTCACATTAGCTTGAGGAGCCCCTCTGTTAATGCACTTAAATCTTGACCTGCAGACCCCAGTGGGTGTATAATTCCCAGCTGAGCTACGACTGGAGATCCATGTGGGGAGGCCTTGGCCTCAGCATACATTGAGGACAAAGCTGTGACACCAGACACTCTGTAGCTGGGGTAATTTTAGCTAGTTTTTTGAATTGGATATCAGGTCTATTTGAAAATCTGCTTTACTTCTCTTTCTCTCTCAAAGATCTTCGCCTCTCGCTTTTCATTTAAGTATAACACTGCCTCCTGGTTTTCTGCTTTAAGTGTTCAGTGACAGAAAAACAGCAGCTGTGTAAAACACAGGCTACACACACTCCGACTCACAAGGAGACTGATTTTAAAAGTAAGCCCAGGCCTGTCTCGCTTCGGCAGAGTTGCCAAGACACAGAGGAGCCTTCAAAATAACTTTTGTGTTGGGACCTTGGCTTGTCTGTGCTGACAGTTACACATTCCAACTTGTCATTTGTCTCTGACTTGCTTTCCCAAATGTTTCCACCGAGTGATGCCACTTATCACCTGCTTAGTATGTGACACTTTATCTGCCAAGACAAATGTCATATTAGAAAAGCCTTCTGGTGAATGAGGGCAATACAGGATTGCAACACAGAAAGTTTGGGCTTTTTCTTTTAATCCACTTTCGAAGTCAGTTTTCCAGATCTTGCCTGCTGCTGGGCTTAGTGGGGTTTTTGTAACATGCGGGCGTGGTGTGTTTAGGTTAGAGACAGAGCCTCAGATAAATGGATCCTGATTGGTAGGACAAAGCGCCCTTGCAACTCCAAAACGCTGACAGTAAATTTGATCAAAAGAAGTGTCAGTGATTAAAAACAAATGTTCACAAATGTTGTGGAGCTACCAAAAAATTAGGTCATCAGGCTTTTCAGAGCACTTCTATAGGCTTTTCACAATCATAATATCTTTTTAATTAAATAAGCAAAATGCTTTTGAAAGTGAGAAGCTGACAGCTTTGGTTAGGGCCAGAAATAGAAGGCAAACACCAGGGTGACTTAACAGCAAGGCTTTATAGTCCTACACTGCTTCTACTAACAAATTTCAGGGCTGGGTTACAGCCCTCATGCTCTCTCATGCCTGAGAGGCCTCTGAGAACCTGTTTGCCAGAGTGAAAATCACTGTCCCCAGATCAGGTAAAAATCTCAGAGCCCCAGTGCACATTATGACAAGCACAGGTTTGGTTCTGCGGGTGAAAATAGAACCAAACGATTGAATCATAATGTTGATCCTTCTCTTCAGGTCCAAGCCCCCTTACCCCTAACAAAAAAACCCTAAACCCATCCAGCATGGGGTCTTTGACAATTTTAATTTTTGCAGATGTAACTTTCTCTTTTCCATGGGGGTGGGGGCGTGGTGCGTGGCGCTGGTGGTAGGTGTTAGGTAGTGTCATGAGTTCATAAAAACAAGACCCATCTGTGGACACAAATTTTCATGGCAATTTTAAAAAGTGAATTTCACCATGTTACCCTCCCACTTGGACTGCTTCAAAGACTCTACACATTTCATGTTAAAGCCCAAATTGCATAACTTAGCTCCCTCTGACCTCCAAGCATCTACTTTGATTCTCCCTTCCCCCACAAGCCCTCTGGTTCTGCAGGTCAGAACCAATAGTGACTGGACACTCTGTGCCTGGGCATGTATTGTTCTGTCCATGGGCAGAGGTGATCTCCACCCTCCCTCCTCACTGGGTCTATTCCTGCTTGACTTTCAGGCTCTCAACTACCCCCACGTTCCTTCATGCCTTACTCCCCCAACAAAACATGTCCCTTGAGAATTTCCTGAGCACCCCATTTAGATACTCTTTCTGGGGTGTGCACAGCAGTCTACTTTTGCCCTTATAGATCTTACAACAATAGTCCTATTTGTCTGTTTCCCTCTCTAAGTTGAGACCCACAGCTCATTTATATATTCCCCAGTTCTTGGTTCAGTCTCTGACACAGAAAACATGCTTATCATTTTCATTTCATCAGAGAAAAATGGAATTACCCATTCTGTTTCTGGAACACAGTGTATCCCAGAATGCCCTACATTGCATTTCTGATCAATGAGTCCTATGTTAGGAAGAAGAGAAAGTGCCAGGGCTTTCAAAAGAACTTGGTAGTGGAGAAAGAAGTACAGGTCAGTCCAGGAGATTGGGTGGCCCAGATATAATCAATTATGAGTCAAACACTGTCCGACACACTTTACACATGTATTTTCTCATTTAATGTTCTCAATACCTCTCCAGTATAAGTCTTGGATTTTGTTACAGGTGAATAAGATGCCTAAGGCCCATGCATCCAGGAAGTAGCAGGGTTGGGATTCATTTATAGATCTTTATGATTCTAACAACAACCTTGTCTTTCTGTAAGGAAGTCTGTGTAAGGCGAACATTTCCTAATTTCTGTCTTTCAAAAGTAAGAAATGCATATTATTGAGACCTATAGGAGCCTAGGTCTGTCTGGAGTACAGGGTGTTCCTGATACCCTCTGACACCCCCCCACCCCAAATTTACTCACAAAGTTCAGATTCAGAAAGAGAAATGGACATGGAGATGACAGGTGGACCTGAACAAAGGACAAACTTGTGCAAACCTTTTTCATTTCACTTAAGTCTCTACAAACCCACGGACTTGTTTTTAGTATAGCATGCTGTCAATTGTAATGACACTTTATTATTGACTAGTTCACATGGCAGATATTGTATAACAATCTGAATAAACCTGTGCTTCCATTTTGGATGAATTAGACACACTTTTACTGAGGTCCTGGTACAGTGAAGAGCAGAACTAAGTTGGCACACTTTTACCTGTGTGACTGTAGGAGTGTCTTTTGCCATGGTGGTACCAATAATGTTTAGTCAACTACCACAGCTCCAGTGACCTGCCCAGTACATCTCTCTCAGGCCCAGGGGAATTGCCCTTTCTTTCCAGGGCAGTCCATTCCAGTCCTCTGGAGTTGTGAAACCAGCTGTACCTTGGCAAGCCTTGGCCTGGGATTAACTTGGCCCAAGGTTATTCAGAGACTTCTCTGACTCATAACTTTGGGGCCAACTTTGAGCGCCAAGCCCCAGCCTTGCCCTCTCTTGTTTTTTCTCTGTGCTGATTCACATTGGGTTGGGATTTTATTGTCAGCGGTCATAATTGTGCATGGGTAGAACTTGGATTTTAAAGATGACAGGAGGCCAAGAGTAGGGTTCTGCTAGCTTTGTTACTTGCTGTGTCATTTTTCTTAATTGAAAAGAGGAAGGAAGGAAAGAAGGGAGGAGAGGAGGTCGGGAGGGAGGAAGGAAGAAAAAAAAAAGAAATATTCCACCAACCCTCTTCCACCTTGTATGTATTTTCTCCAAGCCCTTGGAAAGGCTTGTCCCAGATTTGATTCACAAGAGAGGAAGCCAAGTACAGTAGAAAAGTATAGATTTTGAAGTCAGCATGTCTGAATAAGTATGTGATGGTTATTTAACCTCTTTGAACCTTTGATTTCTCATCTGTGGACATGCAATAATAACGCTCATCTTGTAGGGTTGTCATGATGACTAGGAATATTCTATATGAAGTGGCTGGCATGTTAGAAAAAATTTCATAAGTGACAAATACATTTGTTGGAGCTATTTGTATTAAGTGGCTCCTTGAAGCAGTGAGAATGTGGCTTTCCAGAGTAGACCGCACATTTAAATTTCATTCCTGCGAGATTGCGGCAGTTTGTTGTATGCTCCCTCTGAGTAGGGCCCGGGTGTGTCTAATGTCATGGTGGTTGCGTCCCAGGGGCTGACTCAAGCTGTGAGAATCCTAAAGCAGTCAGTGCAGGGGAGAGTCAGGCAACAGAGAGAGGATGAAGAGTTCCATCTGGCCCTGTGCTCAGCAGCTGTCCCACTAATTATTGGAATGATCTTGGCCAAGGTGCTTAAATCACTATGACTTGGTTCTCTTATCTGCATTTATCTCTTTGGGTTGTCTTAAGGATTAGAGGAGATCACCCATCTAAAGTGCTTAGAACAATGAAAGTGGTTAATAAAAAGTTATGTTAGCTATTAGGAAGAGACAAGTCGGAATTATAAAGTTCAAGTGAAGTATGGCACAGACTTCGAAAAAATGCTGCCTGGTTCCAGTCTGAGTTCCACTACTGTCTGCCTCATTTTCTCATCTGTAGTATGGGTTTAACCATAACTTCCTTATCTGTGCTTATCACATATGTTTGTTACAGAAGATAAATGAGTTAATATTACATAAAACATTCAGAATATTACTTGATATAGGGCCAAATACTATGTAAGTACTTGTTAAATAGATGAATAGAGGAGTCAGTAATGAAACAAGAACCAAAGACAAAGCCAGAATGGGAAAAAAGTTGGTTGGCCCGGGACCAGAAAGGAGCATAAAGAGAAAAAGAAGTGCCCTGGCCAGATAGCTCCAGTGGTTAGAGCTTTGTCCCAATGATCCAAGGTTATGGGTTTGATCCCCAGACTGGGCACGTACAAGAATCAACCAGTGAATGCATAAATAAGTGGAACAACAAGTTGATGTTTCTCTCTCGATCACTCTCTCTCCCTTTTTCTCTCTCTAATATCAATTGTTTAAAACAGAAAAAATGAACTACTGAAATAAGAACTTATAAGACAATTGTCCTAAGTAGAGCTGAGATATTCACGTTCAGGACAATTTTTTCGACATGTGGCCTTTACCACACCTTTAAAATATCACAAAAAAAAACATCAGGGAATCATCTGGCATCTTGTTGTTTCTATAGCCGAACAACTTGGGTTTTATTTATCAGCCTGCCGAACTGTTTGTTTTTCAGAAACATAGGTACCATCTAAAAATTTTCTGATATCCTTGTTTTTAGCTGTCGTGGCTTGCTGAATCAAAGCACGTGAACTGGATACAAATTCAATGTCATTTCCTTCAAATAGAAACTCAGCTTTCTGGGCTTGAGATATTGACCTTATCTGAACCCTGTGGATGTATTTCCCCTCCACAAAATTCCTGATTTTAACAAGAGAACCAGTCTCCTGAATTACAACACTGATGCAGAAATGAGTATACACAGCCCTCATCTCATAACAGAAGCCTGTTATAACCCCCTTGAACATGTTCTGTGCATGACTGCAGATAGTGCCAACAATAGCCAGTTCCTTTGCATTTCTCCACCATGTGTCAACCCAGAGCCTCTTATTCTTTCCAAGGAGAATGACTTCTATATTGATGTGATTGAAGTCCCTCTGCAGGGTGCCGCTGGGGCCCTTCACAATAACTGTGTGCCCCTTCTGAATGATGTTGGTATATGTTGGAATGTTGACAGTTTGAATACTGATAATGGTCTTCATCCTTGAAGTAGATGCACCAAAACAAAACAAAAGAAAACCAAACTTCTTTTAAAAATTAGCAGCAGTCAGTGAAGTGTGAGGGTATGTTTAGCCTTAGGTGGGTGGGAGATCTGGGTGGATACAGTTCTTCCCACTAGCCATGGACTCCAGGAGACTGGCATAGTGTCACTGTAATAGCAGGTCCTATTTCCTTAGCTCCCCAAGCCTGGTACCTGAGAGAAGTGACTCTAAACCTTTTCAGAGAGTTAGGCAAGGAGAATTAGGTGGGGGAGGGGGAGGGTAAAGAGGTTAGGGAATGGGCTTGCTTAGGGAAAGCCTGATCCTCAAGGAAGGGCCAGGACCACTTCCAAGGCCAACTTATGAGTTGATAGAAAGCTGTGGCCACTTCTGCTTCTTCTGCTGTCTGACTCCGGTGCACAAGCAGGACGTAAAATATTTAAATTCCAGTGATAGAGCCAACTGTGCAAATTCCTGACAGGCAAATTGAGTCCCATTATCTGTAATTACAGTCGCCTGAATTCCATACCAGAGAGACCCTGTTTTCCAGCCATCGGTAATCACAGCTGCTGCTCTGGGGCCAAATGCAGCCAGACCAAGTCCCGAGAATGGAGATGAGCAGCCCTAACAGAGTATTCCTGGCAGCCGCTGTCAAGAAATCCAAATCTTTTCTCCTTACAACCTTCAAATGGCTCCCGTAGCTCTCAGGATAAACGCTTTGGTGAGGCCTGTCAGCACCTGGTCCATCTCTCTCTTGAACTTCTTCTCCGCTTCTTCACTTAAGCCATTCTGAATTACTTGTTTCTTCTGAACAGCCTGGGAAGATTTCAGTGTATCTGGAATGCCTTCTTGTCCAAATATTCACTCACTCACTGAGCCAATATTCACTGAGCTCCTACCATGTGCCAGGCCCTGTGTAGGCAATGGGGATGCAGTAATGAATAAAACAGTCCCCCCAAACCCTGCTCTATGACTTACTTTTCATGGATGGGAGACAGATAATAAACAAAACAAATAAGCAGAATAACTAGTATATTATATGGTGACAAGTGAAAAATATAGCAGGGGAGAGGGACAAGGCTTCCTGGGTTGAGAAAATCACAGTTGAAAATGCATTTGTCAGAAAAGACCTTACAGAGGTGACAGTTAAAGTAAAGACATGAAAAGGTTAGCTTTATCAGACTGTCATTAACTCTGAGGCAGGTCCCAAAGACTCAAGGGAGAGTGACTTTTCTTGAAAAGCCATTGTGTCAGGATGATTTCTCTTGCAAGTGATACAACAATAGAGACACGAATGGGCTTAAGCAAAAGTGGGAACTTATTATATCAGGGCATTGAAAAGTACAAGCGAGGCTGGATTCAGGGGTCAAAAAATGTCATTAGGATACAAGCATCTTCATTTTATGTCTGTCTTACTCCCTGTGACCTGCCATGTAAACAAATAGCATAGACATGGTGGCTTATAAAGCAACCATTTGTTTCTCCAAGTTCTAGAGTCTGGAAGTCCAAGATCAGGGCACCGGCAGCTTCAGCATCTGATGGGAACTGGCTTCCTCACTCTTAGCCTGCTGTTTTCTCACTGTGTCCTTACATGGCAGGAGTAGTGAGAGAGCTCTCCGGGGTCTTCTTCATAAAGGCACTAAATCCTACTGATGAGGGAGCCACCCTTATGACCTAACCACCTCCCAAAGTCCCTACCAACTAATACCATCGGGACATAGATATTCAGTCCAGACAGACCAGTCTCTCTGCTTTCCTCTGCGGTAAGTTTACTTTTTAGCTTTACACAGGAGTAAAAAGGCTTCTGGTAACTCCAGGCCAACATCATGCCAGGCTCAAACACAGAAGGGAAGACAGTGCCCCTCTACCTGCAGGCAAAAATTTCATTGCATGTCTTTGGGTTGCATGCTCATCTGGACACATTACTGTGATCAGGAAAGGGACATAGGGCTCTGATTGGCTGCATCTGGTCACCTACCTACTCTGGGAGTCAGAAGGAGAATCAATCTACCAACAGCAGGGGAGGAGAGCGGGGTTCAAAGGAAATTCAGGGTATTGCCAGAAGGAAACAAATGACTGCAGAGTGGAGAAAGGAATGAGTTTCCACAACCACTCTGCTCTAAAAGTTTTTTTTTTAAATCCACTGTGTCTAATGTTGATTCAGGGTGCTCCATTCCCAGAGGATGGTTAAGCACATGTTTCTCCCTTGGAGATTATCTGCGGAGAAGAAGCTTGTTCCGTGGGACTGGTGGTTTCTAGGGTCTCCTGTCAGCATACTGAATGTACGAGCGGTATATTCATAGGCAATCAGCCCCTGGAGGATGGCTGGATGTGTAACTTTGGCCTGTGACCTCTTGTGTTTCCTCCGTGGGCTCCAGTGAGCCACATCACAAGTATCTGACATCACCAATGTCAAAAGTTCATGGCTTTTAGAGTCTTGTTCCATCATTCATACTGACAAATTACCCAGTGAGCCTGATAACATTTGAAGGCCACAGTCCTAAATTCTGAAAACAGAGCTTACTGCGTTAGTGGAATGCCACTATTTTTCTAGGAAGTTCCATGCCTGTGCTTTGGTATCAGATGGTCCTGGGACTGAATCCTGACCTCGCCACTTACTTGCTGTGCAACTGTAAGCGGGTCACATGTCTTTCTGAGCCTTGTTTTTCTCATTTGCATGATGATACACTAAGAAGTATAAATAAATAATCTTGTGGAAAGAAGCTAGCTAGCATACAGCCTGGCATACAGTGGAGGGCTCAGAAAATTTTCTTCGTTTTTCCTCTTCCCTGATCCCCTTGCTCGTGAGTTTACTATCAATCTCCCTTGGAGTCCACATCATACAAATTGCAGGTAAACTGTCATGTACAAAGAAAAGGAATGGAAGGGACTGGATAGGGAAGTAAACCCTGGGGTGGAACTGTGAGCTGTACTGCTGAGTGGGAAATCACGGGCTTTGGAATTAATCTGGGTTTTGAATCCAGAAGGCCTTGGGAAAATGACTTAACATCCTAGAGTCGTTTTTCTCATCTCTGCAATGAGAAAAACATGTATTGCTATTTATGGTTGTGAGAATTAATTGAAATAATATATGCAAGGAAGCTGGCCTAGAAGTGTTCAGTGAGTCTTAGTTCTGCTTGTTTTCAAAAGTAATCAATCTTGAGTGACATTTGATTGACAATCAAGAAACCCACATGAGAATTCCCAGAGAGAATTATATATTTTTTGGAAGACTGGCAAATTCAAACCTCTGCCTTATTCTCCTTCCTTTTTGCCTGTGCATGTTCTTCCTTATATTGGAGGCTGAGCAGAGGAAGTAAAAGTCAGTCAACAAAGGTGTGTTGACGTGTTGTGCATGAAGAGAATGCTACATGTTATGGGTGGGAAGCCAAATGAGTAAAAGACATGATCCTTGTCCTTGACTTAATGAAGGGAAATAAAACATGCAAAACAGGCCATTTAAAACACTCATGAACGAAATAATAGCCCGTTTGCCAAATGCCAAGGTAGACCATGAAGGTGTGAGCAGAGGTGGGTGTGAAAAGTCAGGAAGGTTCTTGAAGACAGAGATTAGCAAAGAGCAGAGACCTCAGCAGAAGCGTAGAAGTAGAAAGAAAAATTTCCTGGTGTGGGATGGTAGCCTCCCCAACATCTGCACACCAGGAGGGCATTGTGTGGAGGATATGAGATAAGTCAAGAGACTCTTGGGCAATTGAATGAGGTCAATCGCAAGTTGGTGTTATTACTTGTTACTGTTGGCACTGGTAGCAAAAACAAATTCAAACCATCTCAGCAGACTGACCGGTTGGTAGGAGAGTTGAAACTCTCCTCCACACAAGGTGGGGACCATCCCTGTTATCATAGTTTTATCTACGTGTGAACTTTCTGGCAATTCCTCTAGAGTGGCAAGGCTACTTTTCTCTGGGTAGGGCTGCACTGCACAAGAACTGCAACTCCCTCAGATGCCCCATGGCACCACAGAACAAGTCATGGTGCCACCTCTTACTGGAGCTTACTTAGATCACTGGATCTGCCACCCCCACGGCTGAGGACAGAGGATGCTGAAGGTGAGGTTCCTGCCTCTGGACATTGGTCTGCAGTTTCAGTCTCCCAAGCCTATTTTAGCTTCTGAACAGAAAACCTTGTTCTGTGCTATTCTCTACAGCTGGGTGAAGTCGTAGCATGGCAGTTATGGACATGGCTCTGTCTCTCACTTGCTGGGCGGAATTTAGCTGGCTAAATATAAAGATGATGCTAATAATGGTAATTCTCTCCTATGACTGCTGGGAGGTAATTAATTTAAAAGGCGCATAAGTGTCTAGCACACAGCAATCACTTACTAAATAGTAACTTTTTAAAAAACAGGTTTTATTTATCTCTAGAGAGAGGGGAAGGAAAAGGGGAGAGAGAGAGAGAGAGGGAGAGAAACATTGATCAGTTGCTTCTTGTACACACCCTGACCAGGGACCCGACCTGGAACCCAGGCATGTGCCCTGACCAGGGATGGAACTGGAGACCTTTCACTTTTCAGGTGATGCCAAACCAACAGAGACACACTAGTCAGGGCTTAATAGTAACTTTTTGTTGTTATAAACTAGTTTGGAGTTTGGTGATGTTGGAATACTATTTTTCTGTACAGTACAAAGGGCAGGTTTATGTGGCCCAGAATGCATTGGAACTCAAGTTAAATCCAGATGTGATTCTAGCACACTGGAATGAAGAATCTTCTGCCTTTAATTTTATGGTGATTTCAATGATTGAAACATTCTTCACTAGAAAGTTTCATGGAAAGACAGTGAACAGAGGCCTGAGTGCATGCTAACTTTTTTTTTTGACTATGCAAAGTGCACTTACTTTTTCAAGATATTGCTTAGAAATGAACATTATGTGTATGTTTGTTAGGCATTAAGTAATATATACATATAGCTTATATATGTACATAAACTACACACAATCTTCAGTATGATGGACCAGGTGGCTCCTGGAAGCAGAATAACACAACAACAGCTTCACCACTTGCTGAATGTGTGATCTGGAGAAAGTTATCTCCTGCCTCAGCTTCCTCAACTGCACACTGTGGATAAAGTATCTAAACCAGAGGATTAAATGGGACACCAAACAGAGCGCGTCTGGCACATAGCAGTATTTATTTATTTATTTATTTATTTATTTATTTATTTATTTATTTACTTCAGATGTTAAATAAAAGTTAAACTGGAATATAAAACACGGTCAACAAAGTCTTAGCATCTTACCCAGCTCCTTTACACTCTAGGACAGTTTGGAGAAAATTATACATAAGAGAAAGCCTGCTTGGGGAAGACTTGGTGAGGAAGAGAACTGGATGGGCGAACATATTTGATCCTTGATGCAATTTTAATGAATGTAATGACAACCGGAACTTTCTTCAGACAGATAATGATGTCATGCAGCCTATCTTGGTAGGAGGTTTCAAAACGATTTGCCTTGGCAGTGGAACTAGGTTGTTTGGATAGAAGATTGCATTTATGACCTAGATCCACCCTCTCTCTGGACGGCAGCTGATAAATGGAAGCATCTGGATTCTCAAGGTTGGGAGGCTGAGAGGGTAGAGTTCTGTGGGCCAGAGCTCGGAGTGAAGACACCTGAGTTCTGGTCCCACTCACTCTCACCCATGGACATATCACTTCATTTCTGGGCCTCAGCTTCCGTGAGCTCTAACTGGCATTCTCTAAATTCCTTCCAAGTTCTAGTGTTTTATAATTTCACGAATGTGTAGCTTGTTTCCTGGCTGAAGAATATGGTCTTAATGGACAAAAGCAATGCCAAAATAAAATTGCTTCATTCTGTTATGAAATGTCTCTGGCTTTCTAAAAGGGACGGGGGAGAGTTCAGCCAGATTAATAATGAGGATGAGAAAATATGTCACTAAATCCAGGAACTGGAGTCTGGTCTTTAATGACTCAGAGGTACCCTCTGCTGCTTCTAACACCCTACCCCTATGGTTGGATTTCTCCTGGTTGGGAAGAATTTTTTTTACTCTCCGGCCAACACTGTTCTCTTGTCTTCTGAGCTGGTTTTCAAGTCCACGTCATGGCAGAGAGGTTTCCCTCTGCTCAGATCCCAAGCTGGGGCTGCCCACGACTTCCTGGGATGGTGGATGGATGTGTCAGAGCAAGCCAAGTCATGGGGAAAGCATGAGATCTTCTGTGTGCTTCCCCAACAGGTCCCCCAAGGCTGTTTTCTCTGGACTCAGGCTCAGTGATTTGACAAAGTCTTGAAACAGAGAGTCTCTAAATTCCATGAGGATTGTCTGTTCCCAGGTGAAGCACTTTGGTTGTGTTTACAAAATTGATAGGCCTCTTCTGAGAGAAGCCACTCACAGAGTGATGAGAACAGCCATCCAGAATATAACTGGGCATTTTCTAGCATAGGTAAACATAATCTACCATTTTTACCCTCTTTTAAAGCTTGACCATTGCTGAAGAAACTTTTTTACATGCCTTGTATTACCTTACTGCTGCAATTTTAACTGGTGTGCCACAGCAATTTTTAAATGTGCAACACCTGACATTTGGTCAGGGGCACTGACTTCTATTCCCTTAGATTGTCCAACAAAAAAGTGTCAACAGCCAACACAATGGCTGTCCGGAGTGAATAAATCAAAATTAAACCTAATTCTTGTCACATCAGCAAAGAATATAACATATTTTTTGGTGTGCTTTAGAATTTTAATAATTAGTTTATGTGTGCCAGAGGATGAAAAAGGTTGAAAGTCTCTGTCTTTCTGGCAACCCAACACCACTATCTGGTAGGTATTATTAAACCCATTTAACAGACGATGAAAGTGAAGATTGGGGAGTCTTGGTTTTGTTCAAATTCACGTAACAAATAAAGAGTGAATCTGGGCACCTAAAGCCAAGTCTTCTAATCCTGAGTTCAGTGTTTTCACCATGCATACACCCAAACCAGGAAGCTGATGCAAATCCACATCCCCACTTGAGCAGGAAGAATTCTGTGAACTTTTCTCAGTCACTGATCTCATGACTCATCGGCCCAACTTGTTTGCCAATATCATTTTTGTCATAATTTAGTCATTTTCCTGACACCTATATCTCGTACAGAACAAAATGACGTAGATTAGATAATGGGGGCTGCTCATAGGAAGGTTACTGTATATTCCAGAGAAACAATTCAAGGGAGAGAACAATGTTTTATGTTTTTTTTTTTGTTTAATAAAGAATAAAAGACAGGAGACTAAAAAAAAAATGTTCTAGGCAAAAAATGTTCCATGAGGCAAGCTAAAGTCATCATTACATTTTTATATTCATCAAATATTAATTAAGCATCTATTATGTGTCAAGCTCTCTATTAGCAACTGGGAATGCAATGACGAGTAAGACTAAGTTCCCACCATCAAGTACCTGAGAGCTCCAGGGAGGAGATGGAAACATCATCAAGTCCTTGCAGGCCTTGGCTGAGTAGCTCACCTCGTCAGAGCGCTGTCCCAGTAATCCGAGGCTGCAGGTTTGATCCTGGGTCAGGGCACATACAGGAATCAAGCACTGAATGCATAAAACAAGTGGAATAACAAATCTATGTTTCTCTCTCTCTCTCGAATCAATAAATAAAGATAACAAACAACAAACGAACAAGTCATTGCATAGGCTGTGATAAGAGCTCCAGGAGAGGCGCATGTGTAAGGTTTTGTGGTTCCACTGAGTCAGAGAAAGCCTGACAGAGGAGGTAATGTTTTAGCCAAATCGTAAAGGATTAACATAATCTTGCCAAATAAATAAGGGGGAAATGATCACTTCAGAAAATTATCGTCATCATCAGTACTACCCGATTACCATATAATTACTTCCTGCATGTCAGACACCGCTCTAAACATTCTGTAGTCATGAACTCATCTGATCCTCACAATAAACCACAAGGAGGTTTTGTAATTACCCCCATTTTTCAGAGGAGGAAAATGGGCAGAGAGATTAAATGACTTAGTCAAAGTCACCCAGCTGGTAAGTGGCAGAGTCAGGATTTGAACCTGGGCCATGCAACTCTGGAGACCATGGTGATACTTAAAACGGAAAGAACAACTGCTCTAAAATGAGGTGTGCCTGGGTGTTTGGAGCATAGTCCACAAATTGTTCCGCCTTTGTTGCCCTTCCACCGAATTGTCGGTGCCTCTTCTCCCATTTTCTCATCATATTCGTCATGTAGTACCATTTCAAATTCATAGCTTTAGTTTTTGAACCATACCAGTGACGCAGATTTAGGCTGCTCACATGCGAAAGTGCTGGCCCATGGTTATAATCTCCTAAAGACAGGTTTTCTTTCTTTTCTTTTCTCCTGACTCAGTTTAGCACCAAAACCTGGCTCCCGGCAGTGCCATGGGGATGTCATGGGAAGGGCAGTTTATTTCTGTTTCACACATACTTGAAAAAGTGCCTGGGGAAATCCTGGCAATCAGCTGGATTTGACTCTTATTCCCCCTTGTCCTGAGACTTCGTCAAAACCTCTGGTAAATTTATAAATCAGATAATACAGAATTATAAATGCCTTCAGAGGAAAAGTGGTTTAGATACTCTGCTTACTTCTTTGGGTTCTTGCTTTCTTTTAGATTTAGGCCCAGAATTATTATTATTATTATTTCATCAGTTCTTTGATGCTTTTATGAAGATGAAAAGAAAAATTATCCAGTATGCTTAATTATTTTAAGCAGAAGGGTTGTCCAAATTACGAGCCCTTCAGCTACAGGAAACTCAAAGTTCTAAGACTCGTCCAACTTTCACAGCAACCCTATGACGTAGGCCCAATTAACCTGATTTTTCCAATGAGGCAAATGTGATTCAGGGAGTTTAATGAACTTGCAAAAGGTCACACAGCTAATAGATGATGGGGCCAAGATTCCAATCCAAGTTTCCCTATATTTAGGCCCTACGTTCCTCCCTCCCCATTCCCAGGTTCACCACCACTAGCTGTCTGATCTTGGGAGAATCATGTAACCTCTCTGTGTTAAATTTCTTCATTTACATGAAGATCATAAAAGAATCCACATTAAAGGATTGTACAGATGAAATGAGGTAATACATGGAAAGATTTATGGCTATGCTTGCACATAGATAAAACTTAATAAATGTTTGTAGTTATTATTATAATTCTCTGGGAAAATCAGGCTTCGTTAGATGCTAACGACTTGTTTAGAGTAGAATACTTTTCTCCTGTCTCAATTTAGCACCAGACCTGGCTCCCTGTGGTGCCGTGAGGATGTTGTGGGTAGGGCACAACAACGTCTCTCAAATTCTCTTAAATTGTCATTCATCCTCTCCCCCTCCCCCCCACCATTCACCATTTCACCATTTCCAGGCCACCTCTGGCATAGGGCTCCTACACAGGCTACACTGAGGCCTTCCCAAGCTTTGGGCCAAGGCCATGGGTGTCTCCCAGCCCTGGGAGTCTTGTTTTCCAAAGGGAGGAGTTACTTGCTTTCTGGTCTCTAGGATAAGAGAGAAGGCCTTTCTGAGCAAATGTTTTGTAGTGACAGTATTTGTTGATCTCCTTTCCTATTTTCTTCTGTTTCTTTCAGCTTCCAGATAGTGGATACATTCTAAAACAAGGATATACTACAGCGAAGCTTCTACCACCAGGCCTTCTTCCCTCTCAGACTGCAGGAACCCTAAAGCATTAGTTAATTGGCTCCTTTTTTTTTTTTTTTGCAAGCTTTAGCAGCCTCTCCAGAGACTACCAGGCCCTCTCTGAAAGAAGAGAGGCAAAACCCAGCAGAGCCAGAGAGTCATCTCTGAAGTGAATAGTTGACAAGCCACAAACATCTACCCTGTACTTCCCATGAGCAAGGTCTTCTATGTTGGCATTGTACAGAAAATGACGGTACTATGATGCACTCCTGTGACAAGGTAAAGAGCACTATAGACCATATATAATAGTTTTCTTTATTTACAGGAGAAGATTGTCATAAGGCAGTATTTAGATGCAAGGTGAATTGAATGACCACCTGGTCTGAGTGCAGGGGATTCTGAAGGGAAAGAGTGAAGCCTCTGTGTGTGTGTGTGTGTGTGTGTGTGTGTGTGTTTGTTACTGGTGTTAGGGTCCCCATTAGAGGCAGTTTTCACCTACCACCCTTTACTTGCTGCCCTTGAGGATAAGAAAGTAAAAGACTTGCTACTTCGGAGACCTACTAGACCGTGAAAGCAAAAGGGTCAGATTCTGGTCATTCAAAAGAAATGGAATGTAACCTACCCTGTTCTGGTCCCTGAATCCTGAGGTTAGTCCACTTGTATCTGCTCTCATACTATTTCCTATATCCTCACTCCCTTGGATGTGGTCTTGCCCCTGACCTTTGGACCTGGATGAAATGAAGCATAAGAAAGGAGATAAAGAGCCCTGGCTGGTGTAGCTCAGTGGATTGAGCGCGGGCTGTGAACCAGGCATCGCAGGTTCGATTCCCAGTCAGGGCACATGCCTAGGTTGCAGGCCATGTCTCCCAGCAACCGCACATTGATGTTTCTCTCTCTCTCTCTCTCTCTCCCCCCCTCCCTTCCCTCTCTAAAAATAAATAAATAAAATCTTTAAAAAAAAAAAAAAGAAAGGAGATAAAGAAAGCGGTTAAGAACTAAGACCAAGAAAACCGTTCACTCTAGATGGTATCTAGCATGTGCTGCAGAAATGGGCATGGCTTCTTTGAAGTGTTCACTGGTTTGGGCCATTAGTGAGTGTAAAATGTCATAAAACAGTTTTGATATATTTATTATTTTAAAATGTTATCAAGATGTAATTTTTGTTGAGGTATAAATGACATATAAGATTATATTAGTTTCAGGTGTAAAACATAATGACTCGATATTTGCATATATTGAGAAATGACTACCACAATAAGTCAAGTTAATATCTGTTGTCATAGTTACAAGTTCTTTTTTGTGATGAGGACTTTTAAGATCTATTCTCTTAGCATTTCAAATATGCAATACAGTGTCATCAACTGTAGTCACCATGCTGTACATGACATCCCTAGGACTTATTTATTTATAACTAGAAGTTTGTACCTTTTGACCCTCTTCACCCACTCCAGTCATGCCCATACACTCACCTCTGACAACCACCAATCTGTTCTGCTCTCTGTAGCTATAAATTTGTGGGGTTTTTTGTTTAGATTTCACACATAAATCAGTATTTTCTTTCTCTGTCTCATTTATTTCACTTCACATGATGCCCTCACATGATGTCTATCCTTGGAAACAGTAAGAGTTCATTTTTTTTATGGCTGAATAATATTTATACTTATATATCCCATTTTCTCTATCCATTCATCTGTCGATGAACACTTCGATTGCTTCCATGTCCTGGCTATTGTAGACAATGCTACAATGAACCTGGGCATGCATATATCTTTTCCAATTAGTGTTTGTGTTTTCTTCAGATAAATACCAAGAAGTGGAATTGTTGGGTGAGATGGTACTTCTATTTTTGATTTTTTTGAGGAGCCTACATTTTGTTTCCATAAGTGGCTGCATCAACTTACATTCCCACCAACAGGGCAGAGGGTCCCTTTCTCCACATCCTTGCCAACACTTGTTACTTCTATCAAGACGTAATTTCACTGAAGTTTTTAATACTAATAATCTCCATCATTCTATTTTATGCTTATGTATCAGTTTGTATAAAATACAAATATTGTTGCTATCTATTGTTGTATAGATTTCTTAATCTTAATGCCTCCAGTCAAGTGGTTTGATATGTATTCAAGGCACTTCATTCTTGTCTTACTTGGAGAGAAGGGACAAGGGAGCAGAAATAGCAGGATGAGCAATGGAAAAGGAAGGTAGTGGGGTTTCAACCTTGGTCCCCAAGAGGCAGCGAAGGAAAAACAACACAAAGCGAATGAGAAATCCAGAAAGTCATTGAAAGGAGGGGGAAACGCCTCAGGAAATGCAAGAGAAAGCAAAGGCGAAGGGGTAGGAAATAGACAGAGACTGACAGTCCCAGGCATGGGCACTAAAGGAAGTGGGTATTCCCAGTTGGAGATGGAGGCCTTTCCTGAAAGATGAAAGCCCGTCACTGCTGGAAACAAAAAGGGGGTTGGAAGCAAAGAGTATGATGTGGTGACTGCTCTGCCATGGACCATGTTCTGGATGCCAGCTGAGGTCAAATTGTATAAGTAGAAGCTGTTCTTTCTACATGGGCAGACACAGGCTGCAGAGCCCAGAAATAATCCTAACACAGATCACCAGAAAAAAAACACACAAAGTGACATATGGAAGTGGATTTCCAACAATTTGCTGGGTGTGCAGGATTGCGTTGGGAGTCCCTATAGACTCGCGTGGAGAAGCCCTGTGACAAGGGCGAAGGGTGTGGATGTGTGCTGAGCAGCACAACCCCGCTGCGGGAGAGATGCTGTTATCTCCTCTTCACAGTGAGCAAAGGGATCGGGTATAAAGTGACGATGTATTATTCATCCATTCCCCAGGTCACTCGGCTGACAAGTGTGAAGCTGCGATTCAAACCCCAGCCTTTGCATGCCCAAGCTTCACTGCTTATATCATCCTGAGCATTGTTTCATTTTTGGAAATCTCACCTAGGCCAAGTTCTTTATACACTTTCTCTGAGCTATAACAGGATCGAGCCATGTGCTTAAGTGTCGGCATGTCAGCATTTCAAAAACCTGCCACTTCCCATGACCCTCACACCTAGAGCTAAAATTGAACAGGCTCTCAGAGCCCAAGCATTTCTTTCCTTTTCTGATGATTTCATGGGCATGGGGTGAGGCAGGAAGCTCTGAGTGGGTACAGTCCACATTAGGAGATATATCCTTAATGAACACTTGGGCTTACTCTCATATATTCTTTTCTTATACTCATAGCCTTGTTTAAGAAATATACCCCCAAAATACAGTCCATAGATTTTCTTTCTGTTCTTTGGAGGTATGGTATGTTATGATTACTTTATACTTTTATTGAAAACACTGTTATTAGGTCTTCTGTCTTAAATTGCTTGAATATAGAAGCATTTAAATAAAAAAAAACCTGAGGTGCAGAGACATTACAAAAATAGTAGGTGGCAGAGCCAGGATTTGAAACAAAGACACGAATTTTGGCTTTCAGAGGGAAGTCTGGGGATTAAAGGAGATAACACTTTGAAGGAGCGAGTTTTAAGGAGCTTTATTATTGGAAGACCGTCTGTAAAATCACCTTTGAAGAGAGTCCCTGATGAATTTGTTTCTCAGCCACATCTGGCACATCGACTCTTGCCTGGAGATACAAAGTGGCCATTATTCTGATGATGACACTAGCACATTACGTCTTAAGTTTTCCAGAGTCTCCGTTCTTGGGGGAAAAGGGCTAGTGCTGTTATATATATGAGTTTCCAGAAGGCTGTTGACCTGTCTTATTTTTTTAATTGATTTTTTTTTTTGAGAGAGGGACAGACAAACATCAATTTGTTGTTCCACTTATCTATGCACTCATTGGTTGATTCCTGTATGTGCCCTGACTGGGGAACAAACCCGCAACCTTGACGCATGGGGACAATGCCCTAACAAACTGAGCCAGTCGGCCAGGGCTGGTTTGTCCTTTCACAGTCAACAGCTGGAAGGAAAGATACAGAAATTGTATCAGTTCAGAGTACTGGTGGCAACTTTAAAAAGGCAAACTCAGGTCTTCCTTGTGATGAACAGAAAACAGCCATGGGTCAGAGATAAGAGATAGGAGGGCAGAGGCAGTTGAGAGAGAAAGGTTTGCCTGGAACTCTGTCTGCTTGATATGTTCCCAAGGTTGGAGAAAAGGATGGGGGTGAGCTTATTACAGAAGATCAATCTAATTAACTTAAGAACAGAAGAATGGCTAATATTCAAGGACGGTGGAATCAAATTCAAATTTATTTAGTTTTCCTCTTTCAAACTTACTCCATGTGGGCTACTAGCTTGTTATTCAAGTTTTCAAGTGTTTAAAAAATAAGTTACCTTTGGTTATTGCACCCTACACTCTTTCCCAGGCTGTGCCTTTGTCTGTGCTGCTTTCTCCTTTTGCTTTGTCTGCCTGAGCACCTCCAGGGCTGACTTCAGCATTATTTTCTCCCAAATGCCTTGCTGAACTGACTACCCCACTTCTCTCTTCCCCCACTCTCTACCCCCTCTCTGAGCTGGATGACGCCCTGGGCTCACTTCTGTCCCTATATTATAGCTTGTATCACTTTGACTTGATCTCTTTTTCTGCATTGAAACTATTTGGTGTGTGTCTGAATCTCCTTTTGGACAGGAGCACCTGGGCCTTCTGTCATCCATCAACATAGTGAGTGACTGGTGTGCAGTAAGCGCTCAAGAATGAGGATTTAAACTGAACGGCATCCAAAACAGAGTGAACAAACCTCTAAGCTAACCACGCAGATGGTAGTTGGAATCACATGCTTAAAAAATAGGTGACTTTCACCACCCCCCACACCAAGTATTCTTTCTAATTGTTGAATCCTGTTTTGAGAAATAGAAAGATATCTTGAAGAGCGAATCAAAAAATCTAAGTATAGAAGAGATGACAAAAATGACCACAGGTGACAAGGATGAAAGCTTGGGTGATGCATTTATCTTTCCCAGAGGGCAGACTTCCCTGCGGCTGTCTGATGTGTTGCCGCCAATCATTTAATGTTACTTTAGGTCAACCACCAGAAATGGAGGTAGATGCTGGCTTCTGCAGATACAGGCTGCTCTAGCTCATCTTTCTCGAGTTCTAAGCTGGGATCTAAGCCTGGTGTAGGTTATGACATGCTGGGTTTGAGCTTCCCTAGCATACATACGAAACTGTGATCCTACTGGTAGCAGAAATTCCATGTTTATGCAGAACAACATCTGCAGATTTTATCTTCAGCATGGCCCAGTTATAGTCACTCTTGGTATTTAAAGAATGAAGTGAAGCAACCACAGAAAGAGATAAAATGGCAAGTACTCTCTGTCCGGAATCTCTGTAGCTATTCCACATACGAGTAGGCTTCATAACTAGAAAAGGAAAATAGAAAGGTTGGGGGGTGAGGGGAAGACAGAGATGTGGCCATTTATCTGTCAGAGCTGACGTATATAACCAGTCCTGTGTTAGCTTTGGAGTAAAGGGAACAAACTACTTAGAACTGGAAAGACGTGGCTCCTGGCTCTGGCAAGTACAAAATGATGTAAGTTCAAAGCTATTCACTGTAACATTGTTTATAGTAACAAAAGGTTGTAAACAACCCAATATCCAACAATAGAGTAATGGTTAATTAAAGTATCGTATGCCCATGTACAGTGGAACACTGGGTAGCTATAAAAATAAAAGAATGAGGAAGCTCGTAATGTGCTGATATGGAACGATCTACAAGGTATCTTAGGTGAAAAAAAACAAGGCACAGAGCAGTATGTATAGAATGCCCTATTCTGTGTAAAAAATGAAGGAAAAATAAGTACATTCTTATTAACTAGTAACTGCATAAAGAAATGCTAAAAGTTTACAACATGGGACAAATGGTGGTGGACACCTGTGTATGCGGCAAAGGAGGTGAGACATGAAGAGAACTGGATACTTGGGGGTCAGTGGGGATAAGAGACTTGCGAATTGTATACCTTTCTATGCCTTATGATTTTTGAAACATGTGACTCTATTATCTATTCACAAATAAATCAAAGAAAGATGCATCTTAACTCTGCCACTTTGTTACCGCCTGGCCCTGAAAAATTACTTCACATCTCCCAGTTGCAGTTTCCACACCAGGGAGATAGGGATAGCTATACTTTCCCTCTGGGAAAGATAGCTCCACTGGCTTGTTAGGTCACTGGACAACAGAACATAGAAAGGACTAAGCGCACACCTGGGAAGGTGTTTACAAATGCTGGGTGATTTTCCTTCCCTGGGACAGCGTCAGGGTCTCCTGCCCTGGGCGAGATTGTGATCCATTGGTTCAGAATTTCTCAAGAACATTTTAGGAGCAACTTTCTCCTGCTTGTCTTGTCAAGACTTTATCTGAATCCGCATTCCACAGTTAAAAATGTCCGGTGACCTAAAGAGTTCAGCTGCCTCGGAACACTTCTCTTTTAGGCTGGACAGCCTCTGGAAACCTCTGCTTCATTTCCCCCCTTGGTCGATTTCTTCCAAATCAGGTCCTCAGAGAGTCGCAAACTGAACGCGCGGATGTTAGGAAACAATCCAGTGTTGGGGGCTGGACAAAGCCAGCAGCAAATCTCCTCGGGCCCTTTGGTTTCCTCCGTTAAGGGGAACAAGCGCGGCCTCTAGCGGCCCCTTCTAGATCTGCTCTTCTGAGTCTTCACACTTGGGGACTGTTATCTTGTACTGGGCCACAGCTCCCTAGCCGTGGGAAAGATGCTCAGGACTGCGTGACCTTTTCCTCAGGAAACCTTGGCCAGGCAGAGGTGTGGCCTGTCCTGCAAGTGTGTGTCAGACTGGACCCGCCCCTTCTCCTCCTCCCCCTCCATGTGGCTTGGGTTGGGTTCCCTGGTGAGCCCAGCTTCTTAGTCTCTCTTTGCTCTCTCCTCCAGATCCTCAATCCCCACCCCCTGCCATGTCCCCTCCCCCAGCTCTGTCCCCTTTCCATCTCAGTTATCAGGGGCTGCCTGCACACTTAATCTCAGGCAGTGGTTTGCAGCCCTGGTTTCTGCCTTCCTTGAAGTTCTTCACACAGATTCTGGGGCATTATATGGAATGAATATATGAAGTCAAGCCAATTTGGGTAAGTTGAGACAGAACCTGAAATTGAACCTGACTCATTCATTTTACCCTATGTCCTGGGTTATTTAAAAACACGATATTGACTATTTTTTTCCTTGTTACAAAATTGCAGTATTGTGAAATGCTGTACTGAAAATACTGATCAACAGACTTCCGGCCAAGATGGAGGCATAGGTGGATGCACCGTACCTCCACGCACAACCAAGATAGGAACAACAACAATTTAGAAATAGAATAACATCCAGAACTGACAGAAAAATTGATTTAAATGGAAGTTGGACAACCAAGAAGTTGAAATAGACCTGTTCATCCAGACCGGTAGGAGGGGCGGAGTCGGGCAGCTGGGCGCCGGTCGCAGCACAGAGAGCAGAGTTGGGACCTGGCGCATAAGGCATCCGAGGATGCGTAAAGCATCCAGGGCATGCAAGACCGCAGTGGGTGGACCCTGAGTGTGCTTGCAGCAGCTGGCAGACCCCAGCAGAGGGGTGGCACCCGGCAGACCCAGTGAGGCGGCGATTGTAAAGCAAGGCAGTGCGCACAACTCAGGATCCCAGTGCTAGGAAATAGAGCCTTTGGTCACTGATCGCGGATGCCTGTGGAAGTTGAGGCGCAGGGAGAGACACCCAGCCTCACAGGAGAGGTCCTTGGAGGGTCCCACAGCATGCAGAAGCCCACCCACATGGGAATTGGCACCAGAAGGGCCAAGTTTGCTTGGGGGAAGCAGCAGAAGGGTCTCAGGTCCCACTGAGAACAGAGCAACCGCTCTGTTCCTTCTCGACCCTGCCCCCACATACAACGTCACAACCCAGCGACTGAGGTGCCCCGCCCTGGTGAACACCTAAGACTCTGCCCTCTACTGTAACAGGCACAACCAGACCAAAAAAAAAAAAAAAAAAAGACCCCAGAGAGAAAGAGAGATGGCTCAAACAGTTGAACAAATCAAAGCCCCAGAACCCATCCTTTTAAGCGACCGAGAAATAGCCAACTTATCAGATGCACAGTTCAAAAACACTGGTGATCAGGAAGCTCACAGAACTGGTTGATTTTGGTCACAAATTAGATGAACAAATGCAGGCTATGATAAGAGAAATGAAGGAAAATGCACAGGGAATCAATAGTGATGGGAAGGAAACTGGGACTCAAAACAATAGAGTGGACCAGAAGGAAGAAAGAAACAACCAAACAGGAAAGAATGGAGAAATAAGAATTCAAAAAAATGAGGAGAAGCTTAGGAACCTCCAGGA